>ML409172.1:9998-32528 GCA_005239525.1 Nicotiana knightiana | reverse complement strand
GGGGATCATGTAAACAGATAATTTGATAGTGCATAGATACTCGTCACCTCACCTATAAACCACTCACATGCAATTTCACATAAAAATTTAGTTGGGGATTCCTATTCCCTCAAGTCAAGGTTAAACCAAGCACTTACCTCCATTTCGCAGGTCACTCACTGTTCAATTATAGCTTTTCCTCTTGAATACACCTCCAGTACACTCGAATCTAACCATAATTAAATTAATATTATTAATTAATGCTAAATGAACTAACTTTACTGAAAATTATAATTTTTCCTAAGTTTTCTAAAAAACATTATAACTCGACCCCGGGCCCGCTTGGTCTAAACTCGGGGTTCGGACCAAATTATATTTACCCATTCATCCACGAGCTCGAATATACAATTAGTTTCAAAATCCAACCTCAATTCGAGGTAAAGATTCGATTTTTACAAAATTCTCTAATTCTATCCAAACCCTCAATTTTTACCATGAAAATTCTTAGTTTTTGATTTAAATGTGATAAAAAATATTGTATAATTGAAAGACTAAAGTTTAGAATTGATTACCAATAACTAGGGGGTGAACTTTGATGAAGAAAATTCTCCTTAGGGCTGTTTAGTTCGAAAGTTATGAAGAAAAAAGGTTTTATCGGACCCTGACTTCAGTCAACGTTTTCTGGTAAACGGACCCGGAGCCGGACCCGTGATTTGACGGTCCCGGAAGGTCCGTAGAAAAATATGGGACTTGGGCGTATGCCCGGAATCGAATTCCGAGGTCCCAAGTCTGAGAAATGAATTTTTAAAGAAATTTTTTTCTGAAAAATACAAAGGTTTTTGAAAATGAAATTTGAGGTGAAATCTGTGATGTCGGGCCCGTATTATGGTTTCAGAGCCCGGTACAAGTTCAATATGACTTATATGTGCTATCTGTGAAATTTGGTAAGAAATAGACTTAATTTGACGTGATTCGGACCTTAAATGCAAAAATTAATGTTTAAGGAAGTTTTGAGAAATTTCATTGATTTTGAGGTTTAATTCGATGTTTATGATGTTATTTTGATGATTTGATTACTTGAATAAGCCCGTAGGATATTTTTGAGGTTTCGTTTATATTTGGTTTTGAGCCCCGAGGGCTTGGGTGTGTTTCGGATAGAGTTCGGGTCCATTTCCTCTCATTTTACTCTGAGGATCTGCTATCTGGTGTTCTCTTCTATGCGATCGCATAGACTCATCCGCGATCGCATAGTGTAAAATTGACCAGCCCACTTTTTCCTTCAATGCGATCGCAACTCATGTTTCGCGATCGCATAGTGCATCCTTTGGCAACAGAAATTTCATACTCTGCGATCGCACAGTGGTCCTCGCGAACGCACTGTGCAAATTCTTGGTAGTGGCTCTTTCCCTTATATGCGATTGCATACTTAGCTTCGCAATCACATAGCACCTTTTGGCCAGTAGTATTTTTTCTCCTATGCGATCGCATCTCTGTGTCCGCGATCGCAGTGCACAAATAACTAGCAGACAGATTATATTCCAAAAATAGGGACCATTTTTATCATATTTTGACCTCTAGAGCTCGGACCATGGAAATTTTTGATGGGGTTGTAAGTGTTCTTCAACTAGAATTAAACATATTCCATGAATTAGTTCTTGTTTTTATCATATAATTTTTTATTTGAGTTGGGAAAATTGTGGGTTTTGAAAGAAAATTCCTAAATTAAAAAATCATGATTTGAGGGACCAAATGGTATCGGAATTTGATAAATTTAGTATAGGTGAACTCGTATTGAAATGGGTAGTCGGAAATTGTAAAAATTTTCGGGTTCCGAGGTACGGGCCCGGGGGTCGATTTTTGGGTCGATTTTTATAAAAGATTAAAACTTTATTATTCGGAATCAGTCCTTATACGTTTTATATGTATTTTGAAGTTGTTTTAGTTGATTTTGAGCCGTCCGGAGGTCTTCCTTCCCGAGTAGTCTATTTTTGAGTACCGGATTGTCATCTTTGAGGTAAGTATCTTGCCTAACCTTGTGTGGGGGAACTACCTCTTAGGATTGAGTCTTCTATGTTGATTGTAGTCCGTGTATGCGAGGTGACGAGTGCGTACTCGAACTTATTTGCAAATAAATTGTCCTTTTAGGGATTTTGGGTCCTTATATTCCCCGTATATGAATTGAACTTGTTATATCTGAATTCTTGATTTCTAGTCTCATCTCTTCCTGATCAAATTAGAAGTACTTGCCTAGCATTCCTTGTTTCTTATACGATCTTAATTGACTTAAATGTGACTAAAACTAGTATAATCTCGCTCTATAAATGTCTAACAAGTAACTGGAATATCTATACGTTGGTCAAGCATGCCCGTGAGTCGTACATTGTGACTTAAATGATTTTCCTCTTAGGTACTACTTAGGTTTAATTGATGACCGCCCGTGTTGAGGGTATTCTTTGATGTTGCCTATTCACTGAGCATTTGTTCAAATTGAGTTTATTCGATGAAACTAATTGTCTAAGTGAGATTGGTTATAGCTAATTCCCTTGCCGGGATGATTCGGTTTCTTGGTTGCGAACTTGAATACATAGAATCGTTGCTATATTTGTCTTGTTTTCCCCTCGTTATGTTATTTTCTCTTTGTGATTGGCATTCCTTTCAGTGGCTACTTCTTATGAGTGAGTTTTTACCATTTTTTTGATTTAAGTCTTTGTATTGATTTTCTCATCGCACTTTGCATTCAATCTTGTTTGCCTTTTGCGCCAGTTGTGGCAATATATGTTGTTTCTGTCGCATTCTGGTTGTTTTTCCTCAGTGGTTGCATTGCATATTTAAATTGGGACTATGGAAAAAGATCCAGGAGCTTTCCCCCTGTACTGCACTGCATATTTAAATTGGGACTACGGACAGAGATCCAGAAGCTTTCCACCTGTACTGCATCGCATATTTAAATTGGGACTACGGACGAGATTCTGGGAGCTTTCCCCCTGTACTGCATTGCATGACAAATTCTGAGTTGCGGACTAAGTTCAGTGGTTTTATCATTGAGGAGATTTGGATCGAAAGATATATATATATATATATATATATATATATTAAAAAGTATAGCTG
Source organism: Nicotiana knightiana (assembly GCA_005239525.1). Taxonomy (NCBI): domain Eukaryota; kingdom Viridiplantae; phylum Streptophyta; class Magnoliopsida; order Solanales; family Solanaceae; genus Nicotiana; species Nicotiana knightiana. The sequence goes on along the minus strand of ML409172.1, from coordinate 29,441 downwards.
AAAAGCAATTATCTCCAGGAAAAGTTATGTCTGAAGGACTTCTATTCAAAAGTATATTTGAAAAGTATTTGTCTTGCAGAAAAATGATATTTGAAAGAGCAGTATTTGAGAAAGTATCTTTTGAACATCACATATTTTGATGATATTTGAAAGAGCAGTATTTGGGAAAGTATATTTTGAACATCACGTATTTTGATGATATTTGAAAGAGCAGTATTCAGGAAACTATATTTGTACACCACATATTTTGAAGAGACTATGTTTTAAAGTTTTCTCTTTGTAAAAAATATATATATAAATATACACTCAGAGGAAGTATGTTTCAAACAAGAAATTTATCTATTCCGAAATGACTATATCTTTAAAGCTTTCAAAATAAACTCACGATTTAAAGGTTTTCACTCGAAGGTTTGACCAGTTTTATTGAGTTATTGGCTAAGGCCTGATGTGAACAAATTGATGCAGTGTTGAGTTTCTAGTGTTTTTATTGGGTTGTGATTCCCGTCATTTGGATTGCATTCTTTCCATTCTCTTTGCGTATTTCTATTATGTTGTTCGTTGATCGTGATTATTGAATTTTCTTCCGTACTATTCGATCGTATCGTTAATTGCATTGAGAAATCATTAGATAAATATTTTGTTTCGGTCATTTATACATCTATGCCTTTTTACTTACTAGACCGGTGGTGTCTTGACTAGTCCTCATCACTACTTCACCGAGGTTAGTCTTGATACTTATTGGGCACCGTTGTGGTGTGCTCATACTACACTTCTGCACATTTTTATGTGCAGCTCCAGGTTATTGTTGTTGGTAGCTGCACAGATCATTGCTGAGGAGACTCAAGGTAACCTGCTGCTGCGTTCGCAGGCTTCGGAGTCACCTTCCTGTTTTATTTCTATTCAGCTGTACTTATTATTCCTAGACAGTTGTATTTAGATTTGATAGAAAGATTTGGTAGAATATGACTTGTATTTACCGGGTTTTGGGAAATTGTGAACCCTGTCAAGATGTCTATATCGAGACTGTTATAATTCCTTTATTATTGTTGTCGTTCAGTGGAAATGTTAGGCTTACCTAGTCCCTAAGACTAGGTGCCATCACGATACCCAACGGAGGGAAATTTGGGTCGTGACATGAATACACCTCCAGTACACTCGAATCTAACCATAATTAACTTAATATCATTAATTAATGCTAAAGGAACTACCTTTACTGAAAATTATAATTTTTCCTATGTTTTCTCAAAAATAAGTTAAAACCCGACCCCGGGCCCGCTTGGTCTAAACTCGGGGTTCGGACCAAATTACGTTTACCCATTCATCCACGAGCCCGAATATACAATTATTTTTTAAATCCGACCTCAATTCGAGGTAAAGATTCGGTTTTTACAAAATTTCCTAATTCTACCCAAACCCTCAATTTTTACCATAAAAATTCTTAGTTTTTAATTTAAATGTGATGAAAAATATTGGGTAATTGGAAGAGTAAAGTTTATAATTGATTACCAATAACTTGGGGATGAACTTTGATGAAGCAAATTGTCCTTAGGGCTATTTATTTCGAAAGTTATGAAGAAAAAGGGTTTTTTCCGTGTTTAAGAGTGAATTTATATAGCTGGGCAGGCCTTCTATGCGTTCGCACAGGGCCTGCCGCGTTCGCATAAAACAAAATAATGGCCCCAATGATTTATACTATGCGTTCGCGTTAGGGGGGGGGAGGGCGTTCACATAGGGTACTAGGTTCCGCTCCCCCCAGGTCCAATACACTGTGCGTTTGCGGGGCCCAGACCGCGTTCGCACTGCACAAAAATGATCCCCTAGAATTTACTCTATGCGATTGCGATTTTACTATGCGATCACATAATACAAAAGATCACTGTGCACCAGAACCAGCAAAACAACAAATTTTCATAAGTGTAAAACATCTCGTGGCCTATCCGAAACTCACCTGAACCCTCGGGGCTTTAAACCAAACATGCACGTAAGTCTAAAACATCATACGGACTTGATCGTGCGATCAAATCATGAAAATAACATGTAAAACTATGAATTAAACCTCAAAACTCATCATTTTTTCTCAAGAACACCAAAGTTCATTATTTCTCAACCGGACGTCCAAATCATGTCAAATAACCTCCGTTTTTCACCAAATTTCACAGTTAATATTTAAATACTATAACAAATCTATACCGAGCTCCTGAATCAAAATACGGGCCCGATACCATTGGTTTCAAACATTAATTCTTTTCTTTATTTCATTAATATTTCAACAAAATAATTTCTTTCAAAAATTGATTTCTAAGGCGTGGGACCTTGGAATTCATTTCCGGGCGTACGTCCAACTCTCATATTTTACTGCGGACCTCCTGGGATCGTCGGAACACATATCCAGGTCTGTTTACTCAAAATGTTGACCAAAGTCAACTATAATCAAATTTTTAATTCTATAAGTTATTATTTCTTATATTTTCACATAAAAGCTTTCCGATTTCACGCCCGGGCTGCGCATGCAAATTGAGGTAGTTAAAATTAATCTTTTTATGGCTAATAAGCCTAGAATGGAGTCTAAATTCATAAAATGACCCCTTGGGTCATCACATTCTCCACCTCTAAAACAAACGTTCGTCCTCGAACGGACATAGAAGATTACCTGAATTTGCAAACAAATGTGGATATTTACTCTGCATGTCCGACTCGGACTCCGAAGTAGCTGCCTCAACAGCGTCTGAAGACTCCGCCTCAGGTCTGGCTGGAAATGCATATAGTCGGGGCTGGGACCCGGCACCCTGAACCATACCTCTGGGAGGACCTCCACCTCTAGTGGGCTGACCTCCACCTCTAATTACCTGGCCCCTACCCCTTGCTGGCTGGCAGGTGGTACTAGAGCTGGTGCCGGAACTATGGCACGAGAACCCTAATGCTGAAACTAATTACTTGCATATTTCGGACAAGTCCTCAGGACATGCCCAAATTCACCACACTCGAAACATCCCTCCTGATAAGTATGCTGACCCGAACGAACCGGTTGGCCACGATGAAAACTCCGCAGAGGAGGTGCTCTAATAGGAGATGAAGGAGCAGTATGGACTGGCTGAACAGGAGAAGGCAGATAAGGACCACGACCACCCGAAGTACCATGTGAAGCATGTAGTGCTGAATGAAATGGCCCGGAAGAATGGCCTCCGCTAAATGAAGTCCCGCCTCCAGATGAGGCACCACTGAAACCACCGGAATGCCGAGGTCTCTTGTCAGGCCCCTGACCTCCCATCCCGAGAATCGACTCAACCCTCCTAGTCACATTAGCTGCATCCTGAAAAGAAATCTAGGTCCCTGTCTCCTTGGCCATATGCAACCTGATGGGATGATCAAGGCCCTCAATAAACCATCTTACCCTCTCTAGGTCAATGGGAAGTATCATAAGAGCATGACGGACCAAGGTGATGAATCTGGTCTCATACTGAGTGATGGTCATAGAACCCTGCTGGAGACGCTCAAACTGCCTCCTATAATCCTCACTCTGAGTAATAGGGAGAAACTTCTCCAGAAACAAATCGGAGAACTGGGTCCAAGTCAAAGGCGGTGACCCAGATAGTCTAGCCAAACAATAATCTCTCCACCAGGTCTTGGCGGGATCTGACAGACGAAAAGTAGCAAAGTCAACACCATTGGTCTCCACTATCCCCATGTTCCATAGAACCTCGTGGCAGCTATCCAAATAGTCCTGGGGATCCTCTGAAGATGCACCGCTATAAGTAGTAGTAAATATCTTGGTGAACCGGTCCAACTTCCACAAAGCATCAGCAGACATAGCTGCTCCATTAACGGGCGGCACTGCTGCAACTGGCTGAATTACCCTAACTGGATTGGCTACTAGGGTCTGAACCTGAGGAGTAGTCTGAACCAGAGTGTGGATAGCAGGAGTCTAGACCCCTCCTCCAGCCTGAGAAGCGGCTGCTACAACAGGGAATGTGCCAGTCTGGGCCACACTCTCCATAAGGCCCACTAAACAGACCAAAGCATCTTGAATAATCGGGATAGCAATAAACCCCTCGGGGACTTGAGTTGGTCCCGTTGGAACGGTCTGAGCTGGAAACCACTCATTAATCTCGATCTGAGGTTCCACAGCTGGGGTTGCTTCCTGAGCAATGGGCTGAGTCCTGCCCCTGCCTCGGCTTTTGCCCTAGTGGGAGTTACTGCTGCTGGAGGACTGGAATGTTGGTCAGCGGAAGAGGAAGCACGTGTTCTCGCCATCTGCGAGAGAATAGAAGAATCTAATCAGTATTTTAGATGACAAGAAACGCGCGATAGAATAGAAATAAAATGGAGTTGTTTCCTAACTCAATAGCCCCTGAGAGATAAGTATAGACGTCTCCGTACCGATCCTTCAGACTCTACTAACTTGTTCGTGAATTGTGATACCTAAGCAACGTAGTGCTCTGATACCAACTTTTCACGACCCAAATTCCCAACCTTAGGGATCGTGATCATGCCTAACACTACACTTGATAGGCAAGCCAATGTTAGAGTTCGATTAGAAATTTTCCTTTGATTATCCAGTTAAACACATAAAATAAATTTAAAGTAACTTAATCTAATGGTTTCCAGTGAATAACTCCAAATATAAAATGATAAACAACTAAATAGACCGATCCACGAACTAATTGTAGAAATAACTCTAAGACTACTCCAGGGTCTGGTGTCACAATTCACGAACTACTAAAGAATACTACAAATAATGGGCTGAAAGAAATAATATAATTATTTTGAGGAAATATAAAACAGTCTCTACGAACTAAGAGAAGACTCTCGGGATCTGCGAACGCCGGCAGATATACCTCGTGTCTCTGGATAATAGATAGAGGCTACTAAAAATCTCTATTACTGGCCGGTACCTGGATCTGCACAAAAGAGTGCAGAGTGTAATATCAGTACAATCGACCCCATGTACTGAGAGAGTACCGAGCCTAACCTCGACGAAGTAGTGACGAGGCTAAGGCAGGGCAATTATAACTTAACCTGCGACAATATAAGTATATAATAAAGTAATAAAACAATTCTACGCAAACAAGAAAACATAACTGCAATAATAAATAAATAAAATAACTCAGTCGCCTATTCCTGGCCTCGGTTGTCACCAAAATTTCACACAACTTTTCAAGTTTCCAAACTTTAATTTAAAATAACCAAATGTGCAAGATATGGGAAAATAATAGGATAAAACAATAAACTTCCAAATCTTTGTAATAAATATCAGTAAAGCATAATTATCCTCTTTTATCACTGTCATATATTTATATTTTCCATGTCCACCCTTATCACAATCATATATAATTCCCCTGTCCACCCTTATCACAGTCATATATTTATATTTTTCCTGTCCACCCTTATCACAGTCATATATATATTTCCCCTGTCCACCCTTATCACAATCATATATATTTGCTTTGTCCACCCTTATAACAGTCATATATATTTGCCCTGTCCACCCTTATCACAGTCATATTTATTTATCTCTATCAAAACTTTCACAATTCAGGTAGAGCCTTTCACAATATTTTTGTCTCAACAGTCATAAACAATAAATGGTAGTTCTCACAACTTCATAAATAATACCTCAAAATAAACCAACAGGATATATATATATATATATATATATCCTGTTTCAAGTATTACAGATTGGTTTATTCTAGAGGCANATATATATATATATATATATTTCCATCTCGTAAAAATAATGTCCACCCACTCAGTCTTTACGTACCACAACGAACCAAGGAAAACAACTAATACCTTCCCAAACATGATAGATTGGAAACGGGGAGGGGATCATGTAAACAGACAATTTTGTAGTGCATAGATACTCGTCACTTCACCTATACACCACTCACATGAAATTTCATATAACAATTTAGTTGGGGATTCCTATTCCCTCAAGTGAAGGTTAAACCAAGCACTTACCTCCATTTCACAGGCCACTCACTGTTCAATTATAGCTTTTCCTTTTGAATACACCTCCAGTACACTCGAATCTAACTATAATTAAATTAATATCATTAATTAATGCCAAATGAACTAACTTTACTGAAAATTATAATTTTTCCTACGTTTTCTAAAAAAAAAGGTTAAAACCCGACCCTGGGCCCGCTTGGTCTAAACTCAGGGTTCGGACCAAATTACATTTACCCATTCACCCACGAGCCCGAATATAAAATTAGTTTCAAAATTCAACCTCAATTCGAGGTAATGATTCGATTTTTACTAAATTTTTTAATTCTACCCAAATCCTCAATTTTTACCATGAAAATTCTTAGTTTTTGATTTAAATGAAAGACTAAAGTCTATAATTGACTACCAATAACTAGGGGATGAACTTTGATGAAGAAAATCGTCCTTAGGGCTGTTTAGTTCGAAAGTTATGAAGAAGAAAGGTTTTATCCGTGTTTAAGAGTGATTTATATAGTTGGGCAGGCCTTCTATGCGTTCGCATAGGGCCTGCCGCATTCACATAGAACAAAATAATGGCCCAAGTGATTTACAGTATGCGTTCGCATTGGGGGGAAGAGGGCTTTCGCATAGGGTATTGGGCTCCCCTCCCCCCAGGTCCAATACTGTGCGTTTGCGGGGCCCAGACCGCGTTCGCACTGCACAAAAATGACCCCCCGAAAGTTACTTTATGCGATCGCGGTTGTTACTATGCGATCGCATAGTACAAAAGATCATTGTGCGCCAGAACCAGCAAAACAAAAAAATTTAATAAGTGTAAAACATCCTGTGGCCTATCCAAAACTCTCCCGAGCCCTCGGGGCTCTAAACCAAACATCCACACAAGTCTAAAACATCATACGGACTTGCTCGTGCGATCAAATTATGAAAATAACATGTAAAACTATTATAAACCTCAAAACTCATCATTTTTCTCAAGAGCAATCAAAGTTTATTATTTCTCAATCGGACATCCAAATCACGTCAAATAACCTTTGTTTTCACCAAATTTCACAATTAACATTTAAATACTATAACAAATTTGTAACGGGCTCCGGAACCAAAATACGGGTCCGATACCAATAGTTTCAAGCATTAATTGTTTTCTTTATTTCAATAATATTTCAGCAAAATAATTTCTTTCAAAAATTGATTTCTAAGGCGTGGGACCTCGAATTTCATTTTCGGGCTTACGCCCAAGTCCCATATTTTATTGCGGACCTCCCGAGATTGTCAGAACACAGATCCGAGTCTGTTTACTCAAAATCACGACCAAAGTCACTGGAATAGCCAAATTCGGCCTCCTACCGAATGTTGACCAAATTCGGCCTCCTACAGAATAGCCACTGGAACCCCTCGCAGAAACTTGTCAACTACCCCACCGCTAACCTGCTCACAAGAGATAGCCCTCCCGCAGAAATTACCAATTGACACCTTCCAACAATGTTGTACCGCACAATTCTATGACATCAATACTCCATCCTACGCCCATCCTCATTTACCAACTTTACCAGTCCGTCCGCTCCTCATGGACATCCACTAAAAGCGCGACAACATCCTCCAACTCACCGCTATATTGCATCCTCCTTCATCCCGAACAACTTCTCTCTGTTGCATTTCATCTCCCGTCGCAATAGCCAATATTTCAATTTAAGACCGTGGACCCAATCACCGTCCACCAAATTTCTCAAATTACTCTAAAATTCTCCTCAAGATGCTCAGCCATCTTACCATAGAAATCATATGATACGCTACCCCTCTCCCACTTTGGTTAAACTCACTTTTGCAAGCAACTACCTGATTTCCTTTTCTTATACCTAGCCTTTTTTTTTGAAATTTAACCATCACCTGACACTTCCCACGTGTCCTTCCTCATCCCTTGCAACCCCGTCGTTGCCTTAGGCCAATAACTATCTTTGTAGCACTTAAACCGGCAGATCACCACAACTTCAAACCCTTCCGAAGATCATCTCTCCTGAGCCGCATTTATTAGAAATACTTATTCAATACTGAACCACCGCACCACGACTTCTGAAAACCGCTCTTTCAATATTACTTCACAACATTCTGACCCAATGCCACTGAAGAAACCGACGAACCTAACACCTTCTTTTCGATCAAAAACAGCGATACCACATCACAGATGAATATTTCACCTCGCTCGAAAACACCAAGTCTTATTATTCTTTCAACCCAAATTTGAACATTCATAGTTCGATTGCCTTTCCTCCGCCGGAACAAAAATACTGAAATCTCGAAATCATGCTCTGAGAAGACCTCCTTTCAAGTCATTCATTGTCCCAACACATGGGAAAACTTCCTATCACCATGTCAATACCGCGCGATAACCATTCATAAGCATCATAGTAAATCTGCGCATAACCTCAAAGCTCTCAGAAGTGCATCTATCGAGCTGAAACAACATAATATCTTCCCGCAGAGCAACGACAATAGCCCCAACCAACTGTGCATGGAAAAACCTCATGCATGATATCTGTAGTACCATTACAATTCCTCAAATTCTCGATTATAGCAAGCTCTTCGCGACGTGTAAGATTCAGTAAGAAGAAACGTAGGCATAAGCCTCAAAGGAATAAAACCGCACGATAAAGAATCAAGAAGTGAAGTACTCCTAACAGCCATGTATCCTCTCGAAGATAAGTACAGACGTCTCCGTACCGATCCAAAAGACTCTACTAGACTTGCTCATGACTCGTGAGACCTAAGGGAACCTAGTGCTCTGATACCACATTATCACAACCCAAAATCCATTAAGGTCGTGATAGCGCCGGGCACCACTGTCAGGCAAGCCAATCATTTAAATAGTTAATAAAATCTTTACTTTTAAAATTCTTGAAGTCATTCATTTTTTCTTTTTCTTAAATAATAATTAGCGAACTTCCACTGAGAAATCAACAATATCTTTGGCAAATTTAAATAGTGAATACATCCCATAATTTCCCCAGAACCCGGTGTCACAAGTGCATGAGCAAATATCTAAGAATTATACATGTACTACAATACTTGTCCAGAATACAAACTGGACAAGGAATTTAAAATAAATACAATACATCTGAGGAAGACTCTGCCAGCTACGAGTCGTCTCCGGATGGTGCAACTCGTCTAAGTCTCCAAGTCGGTCACATCACTGCGTCAAGCAGGGCCACTATCTATGAATGAACGTGTGCAATAAAAATGCACAACAAGTGTAGTATGAGTATGAAAATAACGTGTACTCAGTAAGTATCCCGCCTAACCTCGAAGAGGTAGTGACGAGGTCGACTTTGAAGTGCACCAAAGAAATGTATTAACATAAAGAAATGTAAATACATAAGACATACAAGTATAGATTACGTGGTACATTTTCCCTCTTTACAATTTACTCAACTCTCTACTAGCAAGTTCCCTTCGTAGCCGAAGCATATAATTAAATATGGTGGATTTCATTAAAGACGCTGTCATAATCCAAATCAGGGGGAAAACCCCTCAGATAAACTAGCTATTTGCCCAATATTTCGTACGATTCCATGGGGATGATGTATTTTTATAGGAAATACCGAGGCGAACGGCCCGATCCAACATAAAAGTAAATTGTGCACTGCCGAAGGGTCGAACGACGCGAACCATAGATGCATCTATTAACCTGATGTGGCGTACGACCCGCTCCCATGAGAGTATGGTACATAAATCCTGTCGAGGTGAACGGCTTGATCCCATAAGAGTGTGGTGGAAAGGAATCACCCCGCTCGCGGAATATAGATTGCGAAGCGGTCACACATAAGCGTACACATTCAAACAGTCCATCCCATCTATATAGGGAAACAATTACCCAAGAAATGAAAATTTCGGTTTTAATGGTCACAAAGATAGTATTTAAATCTTTTCCTATAAATTCGTTTGTCAAGTTCGATAAGGTTTAAACATTTTGAAATTAGTCAGCAAAGATATAAGTACGACAAATAAAACATGCTTTCGGGTCCTAGGCTACTCGGACATAAGCATAATAGTAGCTACGCACGGACTCCCATCACTTCGTGCGTACGTAGCCCCCCACAAATAGTAGCACATATTTAATTAGTTCACCTATGGGGACGATTTCCCCTCACAAGGTTAGAAAGGAGACTTACCTCGCTCCGAAGATTCATAACTGGCCTCCAAGCCCTTCCGACGACTCAAATTGATGCACAACGCCCCAAAACTATCCAAATAACGGGAAAACCAATGAAAATACACTCTAATACTTATAATAATTAAATTTATATGAATTCTCAATTCCGCTCGAAAAGTTGACAATATTGTCCTCGGGCCCACGTGCCCGAATTCCTAAATTTCTCGAAGATAAATTCTACCCATAGCTTTACCAACTCAAATATACAATTTACTCTAATTTTCATGCTTAAATTCATGATAAACGTCCAAAATTCCAAATTCTAGGCCTTCCCCAAAAATCCTGAATTTCTACTAAAATTTCATGTCTAAATCCATGTAAGATCACATATTTAACTGAAAAATAGGAAGAAATCACTTACCTAGTATTGCTTGGTGAAAATCCCTCCTTGAGCTCTCCAAAATCGTCCAAGCCAAATGAAAGAAATGGGCCAAAACTCGTTTTTAAAACAATATGCCCAGGTGCTCCTACTATGCGATCGCATGACATCCTTCGCGATCGCATAGGCCAACCTTGATTCCTCCCTTATTCCTTCTGTGCGATCACACAATGACTCCTGCATTCACATAGACCAAAGCAGCAGCCTCCCAACATGCTCTATGCGATCGCACACACAACCCCGCGATCGCATAAGCCAAAATCCAGCAGCCTCCAATTTCCTCCTATGCGATCGCACTCCCCTCCCTGCGATCGCATAAGCCAAATTCTAGCCCTTTAATTTTTCTTCTTCGAGATCGCACTCCTCCGGATGCGATCGCTATGCACACCAGGGACACTAGAAAACAGCAACAACAACATAGGGAAAAATGATTCGAAATTACCTCGAAACACACCAAGGCCCCCGGGACCCCGTCCAATTACATGACTCAGTCCCATAACATCCTACGGACTTGATCGAGGCCTCAAATCACATCAAACAACGCCAAAACCACGAATCGCATTCCAATTCAAACTTTAGGAACTTTGAAATTTCAAATTTCTACCTTCGATGTTGAAACCTATAAAATCACGTCCGATTGACCTCAAATTTTGCACGCAAGTCACATTCAACATTACGGACCTTCTCCAACTTTCGGAATCGCATTCCGACCTCGATATCAAAATTTCCTCCGCTCGTATTTCTCAAAGTAACCTACAGACCTCCGAATTCACTTCCGATCGCGCTCCCAACTCCAGAATCACATTACAGAGCTATTCCTAGACTCGAAATCCCAAACGGACATCTATATCACGAAATGCCTTTCAACACGGACTTATGAAATTCCTTCTAAAATGCTAACTTCCACAATATATGTCGAAACACTCCTGGTTTATCCAAATCTCGATCCGAACATACGCCCAAGTCCGAAATCATCATACGAACTTGTCGGAACCTTCAAATCCTGATTCTGAGGTCGTTTACTCAAAATTCCAATATTAGTCGATTCCGCCAACTTAAGGCTTCTGAAATGAGAATTTTTCTTTCCAAATTGACTCTAAACTTCCCGAAATTCAATTCTGACCACACATACAAGTCATAACACCTGAAATGAAGCTGCTCATGGCCTCGAACCGCTGAACGACGCGCTAGGGCTCAAAACGACCGGTCAGGTCGTTACATTCTCTCCCACTTAAACATACGTTTGTCCTCGAACGTGCTAAGAACTTCTCTGGAGTTATCTAAAATCACTGTTTAACACTCGTGCACCTGCCCGTGCTACCATAACCCAATTAAGTACATTAGCTCGGTCAAATCCGAAGATATCCTCTTTCATTTGGGCAATGGGCCTTAGAACCAGGTCTCCATCATTTGAAATCCTCTGCCAGGCCTGTTTCTAATATATGAACAATGTATCAACTACCACACGATGTACCAGAACATGACTGCATACCTTTGCTGAATTAGCACCATGTACCACATAATTCATCATCTAACCACAATGACATTCCTTGAACCTTAATAGCCAAAATCCCATAAATCGGATGCTCCCAGTGCATCTTCTGATGTGTGTGTGTGTATATATATATATATATATATATATATATATACACATCCTACTATAATGTTAACGATACTACCACAACAGAGGAGATGTGTAGAAATTTACAACCAACTGCAAAGTTAACCAATCATCAAATCTCTCCTCTAGACTAGAATCATCACCTCATTATGAATCGAATAATAGTATTTGTCCTTTAATACACTTCACAAAATCTCATCGCACTAATACTTAGTCCAATAATCTCATCTCACCCGGTATGAACTGCTCAGACAACAAATCACCCCAAACATGACCAACAGTCTCACATGATACCACAACGCGCCAATAGGTCATAACTCGAACATGATACATAAAGAAATGACTCAGGAAAAGGCTACTCAACTCACTCAACTTATTATGAACTCTCCTCAGAAAATAGAAAGCAAAACACAGAAAATAGATATAGGGAACCGTACTCAACATCACACTGTTGCGGCGTGCAACCCGATCCAAATAACATACCTGTGGCGGCATGCCACCCGATCCAAATAACATAAAATTCATGTAAGAAGACACATACCGAGCTAAATTTCTCATTACCACAAATATCGAACATCGGTCGCAAGCACGCTAAGTGCATAATACCATCATGGGGAGACTGATAGAGCCATACACTACAAAACTCAAGAACAACTGAGGTGCGATATATATATATATATATATATATATATCATCACTACGCGGGAACTCAACACATATGAAAATATCAATCTGTTTCCCAACTCACACGACAAAAAAAAATATTACATGAGATGAACAAAGAAGGAACAACATCTGATGTTCTAATACCTTTCCATGAAAAGCGCTATACCGAAATAAACACGCCTGACTCATACGGAGCCCATAATCATGTTTAAATCCATCCACAACATCAAGCCTACCTTGCTCGCACCAAACTAGGCTAATAGCTTTACCTGGGTCCATATTAACCCACTTTCTCTCATAATATGCAAGAACGACCGTCATAGCCGAGACAAACACTCCACAATCCACAACTAAATGAACCGAACGCCTTCCAGGCATAATTTCTCAAATAAACAACATTACGCTTCTTTATACTCAGTCCAAATCTTCATTCCATTAAGTGACTACATGTCACACTCATACGATCATCCCGTGGTCACGCTCCCATGACCTTTCACACGAGGTAACAAGTCTTCACATCCATACCACTGACCACACTACACTATAAGAAAAATCAAGAACCCATAACCAGGATACAAAGCCTCTTTCACCAAACACCGATCTCAGGTGACGCTGAAGACAACACCAGCTTACTCTAAACATTCATATCCCTTTTCTTGATGAGCTCATGAAATCCTCGTTAACACCGAACCCAATCTTGCTCCTTACTTCCAATTCCATACTGCTTACTGCACATGACACGCAGAATTCCATCATAACCCTTGAACTACTAATTGGGTGGACACTTCATCCTATAGAAACCCCTTTTTTTCACCTCAATTCAAGAGAACCATAATAACACATGAGTGAATTCTCACAATCACAATACATGAAAATCCTTAAGTAGTAGTCTATACCACCATAGTCCTTTTGGGATCCGCCTATACATGACATGCCATAATACTTGAATGCTTCCAAATAAAATCCATTACGGTGGCCGACAAGCCTCGTACGCACCGGCACAAACCTCATGCATAATTTAATCACATTGAAGAAACTGATCACTGCCGTACATGTGCCATTTCAACCATGGCTAACCGGTTTATCTTTTTTTAATCATCCTTAATTGCCTTAGAAATAATAGTAACCCCATTCAACTCATAGCAAACTCAATCCTCACTCATCCTGAGTGGCCTTGATTCACGAGACCATGATGTCTAAATCTCGCAAACCGTCTCATACCTTCCTGATAATCTTTCTACTCTCCAGAGTTTATTTTTCTCACTCCTCCAATACTCTTCTGCACGCTGAGAATAACATAGAACACTCCAACCATTTTCTCTCTCCCATAATTCTGCTGCACAAGCTCGATTCTTAACCATACGGTGGGCTTGAAATCCTTAGACCCCACCTTCTAACCCTTGAATCTATTGGAACCATTATTGAGAGTCACCCACTCTGGCTTGATGTCGAATATAATCAATTCTACGGCTTCGCTGGCACCTGAACACCGATCTTGATAAAGCACCCGACTGAATCCCTTCACTTGTAAATTACCTCTATACTAAGCTAAATCCTGAATCATTCCAAGATTCAATAAGTCCAACCCTTGCACACCTTTATCAAATCCCATGCTCAATTATTATTTTATACATTTCCCCTTAGCTGCAATAACATGCCAATACACCGACAATCCGTAACCCCGTGAGAAAATAATCTTGCAACTCAATCACATGCGGTGGGACTCCCTCACTTAGCCTGAATCTACTCCTTGCACCACTCTGGACCCCACCGAAATTCTTTCTTCATTGCTGACATGATCTTGCTCAACCAACCCGTCAAATTCTTCTAAATTCTCCTGTTAGAATTCCATGAATACTCACATTCCCTCGCATCATTCACATATTCGGCCTCCTACCGAATAGCCACTGGGATCCCTCGCGGAAACTTGTCAATCACCTGACCGCTAACCTGCTCACAGGAGATAGCCCTCCTAAGAAATTACCAATTGACACCTTCCAACAACGTTGTACTGCACAATCTCTACGACATCAATACTCCATCCTACTCCCGTCCTCATTTACCAACTTTACCAGTCCGTCCGCTCCTCATGGACATCCACTAAAAGCGCGACAATATCCTCCAACTCACCGCTATATTGCATCCTCCTTCATCCCGAACAAATCCTCTCTGTTGCATTCCATCTCCCGTCGCAATAGCCAATATTTCAATTTAAGACCGTGGACCCAGTCACCGTCCAGCAAAATTCTCAAATTACTCTAAGATTCCCCTCAAGATGCTCAGCCATCTTACCACAGAACTCATATGCTACGCTGCCACTCTCCCACTTTGGTTAGACTCACTCCTGCAATCAACTACCTGACTTCCTTTTCTTATACCTGGCCTTTTTTTTAAAAATTTAACCATCACCTGACACTTCCCACGTGTCCTTCCTTATCCCTTGCTGCCCAGTCGTTGCCTTAGGCCAATAACTATTTTTTTGTAGCACTTAAACCAGCAGATCACCACAACTTCAAACCCTTCCGAAGATCATGTCTCCTGAGCCGCCTTTATTAGAAATACTTATTCAATACTGAACCACCGCACCATGACTTCTGACAACCACTCCTTCAATATTACTTCACAACATTCTGACCTAATGCCACTGAAGAAACCATAGCACCGACGAACCTAACACCTTCTTTTCGATCAAAAACAGTGATACCACATCACAGATGAATATTTCACCTCGCTCGAAAACACCAAGTCTTATTGTTCTTTCAACCCAAATTTGAACATTCATAGTTCGATTGCCTTTCCTCCGCCGGAACTAAAATAATGAAATCTCGAAATCATGTTCTGAGAAGACCTCCTTTCAAGTCATTCATTGTCTCAACACATGGGCAAACTTCCTATCACCATGTCAATACCGCATGATAACCATTCATAAGCATCATATCAAATATGCGCATAACCTCAAAGCTCACAGAAGTGCAGCTATCGAGCTGAAAACATAATATCCTCTCGCAGAGCAACGCCAATAGCCCCAACCAACTGTGCATGGAAAAACCTCACGCACCATATCTGTAGTACCATTACAATTCCTCAATCCTTGATTATAGCAAGCTCTTCGCGACGTGTAATATTCAGTAAGAAGAAACATAGGCATAAGCCTCAAAGGAATCAAACAGCACGATAAGGAATCAAGAAGTGAAGTACTCCTAACAGCCCTGTAGCCTCTCGAAGATAAGTACACACGTCTCCGTACCGATCCGCAAGACTCTACTAGACTTGCTCATGACTCGTGAGACCTAAGGGAACCTAGTGCTCTGATACCACGTTGTCACAACCCAAAATCCATTAAGGTCGTGATGGCGCCAGACACCACTGTCAGGAAAGCCAATCATTTAAATAGTTAATAAATCTTTTCTTTTAAAATTCTTGAAGTCATTCTTTTTTTCTTTTTCTTAAATAATAATTAGCGAAATTCCACTGAGAAATCAATAATATCATTGGCAAATTTAAATAGTGAATACATCCCATAATTTCCCCAGAACCCGGTGTCACAAGTGCATGAGCAAATATCTAAGAATTATACATGTACTACAATACTTGTCCGGAATACAAACCGGACAAGGATTTAAAATAAATACAATACATTTGAGGAAGACTCTGCCGGCTGCGGGTGTCTCTTGATGGTGCAGCTCGTCTAAGTCTCCAAGTCGGTCACATCACTACGTCAAGCAGGGCCACTATCTATGAATGTACCTATGCAATAAAAATGCACAGCAAGTGTAGTATGAGTATGAAAACAACGTGTAATCAGTAAGTATCCCGCCTAACTTCGAAGAGGTAGTGACGAGATGTCGACTTTGACACTTACTAGAGGTCCAACAATATCAAGTGCACCAAATAAATGTATTAACATAAAATAATGTAAATACATAAGACATACAAGTATAGATTACGTGGTACATTTTCCCTCTTTATAATTTACTCAACTCTCTACTAGCAAGTTCTCTCCGTAGCCGAAGCATATAAATAAATATAGTGTATTTAATCAAAGAGGTTGTCATAATCCAAATCAGGGGGAAAACCCTCAGATGAACTGGCTTTTTGCCAAGTATTTTGCACGATTCCATGGGGATGATGTATATTTATAGGAAATGCCGAGGCGAACGGCCCAATCCAACATAAAAGTAAATTGTGCACTGCCGAAGGGCCGAACGACGCGAGCCATAGATACATCTATTAACCTGCCGTGGCGTATGGCCCGCTCCCATGAGAGTGTGGTACATAAATCCTGCCGAGGCGAACGGCCCGATCCCATAAGAGTGTGGTACATAAATCCTGCCGAGGCGAACGGTCTGATCCCATAAGAGTGTGGTGGAAAGAAATCACCCCGCTCGTGGAATATAGATTTCTAAGCTGTCACACATAAGCATACACATTCAAATAGTCCATCCCGTCTATATCGGGAAACAATTACCCAAGAAATGAAAATTTCGCTTTTAATGGTCACAAAGATAGTATTTAAATCTTTTTCTAGAAATTCGTTTGTCAAGTTCGATAAGGTTTAAACATTTTGAAATTCGTCAGCAAAGATATAAGTATGGCAAATAAAACATGCTTTCGGGTCCTAGACTACCCGGACATAAGCATTATAGTAGCTACGCACGGACTCCCGTCACTTCGTGCGTACGTATCTCCCCACAAATAGTAGCACATATTTAATTAGTTCACCTATGGGGACGATTCCCCCTCACAAGGTTAGAAAGGAGACTTACCTCGCTCCGAAGATTCATAACCGGCCTCCAAGCCCTTTCGACGACTCAAATTGATGCACAACGCCCCAAAACTATCCAAATAACGGGCAAACCAATGAAAATACACTCTAATACTTATAACAATTAAATTTATATGAATTCCCAATTTCGCTCGAAAAGTTAACAATATTGCCCTCGGGCCCACGTGCATGGATTCCTAAATTTCTCGAAGATAAATTCTACCCATAGCTTTACTAACTCAAATATACAATTTACTCTAATTTTCATGCTTAAATTAATGGTAAAAGTCCAAAATTTCAAATTCTAGGTCTTCCCAAAAAATCCCAAATTTCTACTAATTTTTCATGTCTAAATCCATGTAAGTTCACATATTTAACTCAAAAATAGGAAGAAATCACTTACCTAGTGTCGCTTGGTGAAAATCCCTCCCTGAGCTCTCCAAAATCGTCCAAGCCAAATGAAAGAAATGAAAGAAACTCATTTTTAAAATAATCTGCCCAGGTGCTCCTCCTATGCGATCGCATGACATCCTTCGTGATCGCATAGGCGAACCTTGTTGCCTCTCTTATTCCTTCTATGTGATCGCACAATGACTCATGTGTTCGCATAGACCAAAGCAGCAGCCTCCCAACATGCTCTATGCGATTGTAGACATGTAATTTTTTACCCTCCCCGTGATTTTACAAATTTTAGCGTTTAAATATTTAGTTTAGGTCTAATATCGTTATTTTAACTAGTTTTAACCTTTTTATTTTATTTTTGTCACAAAAAATAAAAATTACGAGAAATATTTTTTTTTATTTAGCTAATTGATATTTTATCTAGTTATTTTTAGTTTAGCTACCTTTCATAAAAGTTGAAAAATACAAAAAAAAAAATATAGTTCCACTTTGTTTTCAAAAATATTAGTATTTTGATAGGAATATTATTTTTGTGATGATTTTAACCTAATCCTAATTTTATTTTTAGTATGATATTTGAAAAATATCAAAAATAGTTTTATATTTACAAATAATTTAGTTTAATTAATTAGATTGATTTTACATTATATAGTATATTTACCTTATATTAAAAAAGATTTAGCTAAAGTTTAGACATTTTTTTAGCCCAATTTTAAAGCCCAAAGCTAAAGCCTATCTATTTTCAACCTTAAGACCTAACACTAATTCACTCTATATAAAGTGAACCTAATACCTAAATAGATAGACATTACACATTAGGGGAAGACCTAAAACAACCGTTTCTTCTTCTTCCTTCCTAACCTCTCACAACCCAAAAAAAAACCCTTCCACACTAAAGAAAACGGCTGCCATCTCCAAGAGAGACCAGCCATCCCCGCCTCACTGGACGCCGGTGACCACTCTCCTCACGCCTCTCTGCCATCCCGAAACATCTATACGCCAACGACCTCCTTCATTGAAGAACCTTCTTCAATGCCCAACGACCACATTTCTTCATCCCGTCGCCGTACCACCCTCACTCCCTAAGAACAGCCGCCCAACCTTCTCTTAACTCCATCTCCGCTGCAACTGTCACCTCATATCAAGCTTCTCACCTTCGAAATACCACCTGAAAATAGCTAGAGTTTCGAGTCAAGTGAGGGTCTGGTTCAAATAAAATCAAGGTCAGCGTCGAGCTTTTCGAGTCGTGGTTTTGTTCGTTCTAGTTCGCATTTTTCGGTGTTTGTCGCCGGGTTCTGTTGCTAGTTGAACGACTTTTTTTGCTTGGACCAAGCTTTGGTTTGAAGATCCTTTATAAATACACAGAGAAGTTTTCATAGAGGTTCTTTCTTTTCCAATCTCATTTTATGGTTGATTTGCTTTGAATTGTTATTTAAACTGTTTGAGCATTTGGATGCCTT
>ML409170.1:0-45806 GCA_005239525.1 Nicotiana knightiana | reverse complement strand
TCACTTTAATTGGAAAAACTCCCATATCCAACGCCTGTGTCGGAAAAAGGAGGTGTGACAGCTACAATTGTAATTTGAAAATTAATATTTTATATGTCAAAATGCATATATTCTCCCTGATTCTACATTTAATTGTTACTTTCCCTTATTTGTTTTCTACATAATTCATAATTTTTGTATACATTGTTGCCTAACAATTTCTATTAATTGTGGTATTTATTGGAGTAGTTTTACATTAGGTGTTGTTAAATTACATTGTTGGATCGGATTGCACGCCGCAACAGATTTTATTTTAAGTTTATATTGTTGGAGCGGGTTGCAAGACGCAACGGGATTTAATTGAAAGATTATATTGTTGGGTCGGGTTGCACGCCGCCACGACTTTTATGTTAAATTTCTATTGTTGGAGCGGGTTGCACGCCGCAACAAAAATTGATTGACAATTATATTGTGGGAATGGGTTGCATTCTGGAACACAATGATAAAAGAAATAATTGGTTGTGATTGGTGAATTGACTTAGATTATTGATATGATATACATGTCTTATATTTATTCTTATTATTATTATTATTATTGCGTACAGGTAAGCGAATTGCCTTAGCCTCGCCACTACTTCGTCGAGGTTAGGCTCAGCACTTACAGAGTACATGGGGTCGGTAGTACTCATACTACACTCTGCACTTCTTGTGCAGGTATCGGAGTTGGTCCCAACGAAGTACTGTAGATTTTCTCGGATTCAACTATCAGAGGAGACTTGAGGTATAGCTGCACGGCGTTCGCAGCTCGGAAGTCCCCTTATACTTTATCTTAGTTGTGCACTTTCTTTCAGACATCTTTATATTTATCCAGACCCTTGTTTGTATTATTCTAGAAGTTCGTGCACTTGTGACTCCAATTTTGAGATGGTATTTAAACATCATTATATTTTTGATCTATTCATTTAAATTCAGATATTATTTCAGTTGTTGGTTTCTTTAATATTTAATTAAGGTGAATTTTAAAAAATGGTTAAAATTATTCCAACGTTGGCTTACCTAGCAAGTGAAATGTTAGGCGCCATCACGGTCTCGAAGGTGAAAATTTCGGATTGTGATAATAACAAGACTAACCTTTGGGCTTAAAGTAGTGACGAGCTCCATAGGTATAGTCCAATATAGAAATAACAGTACAAAAATGGCATGCTTTCAAGTTGAATAGTTAGCTCAGTACAAATAAAATATATCAATTCTGAATGATATGAGGAATGTGACATCTCTATATCTACGTGCCGATGTACATGTTGTATGTGATGGACCTTTGTGGAAAACCTCGTGCACTCAAAATCTCAGTATTTAATCATTCAGTACTGTATATGGCCATTACAGCCCAGGGAAGATCCATCCTGTATATATACACATCAATTGTCAATCATACAATCAGTACTGTATAAGGCCAATCCAGCCTAGGGGAAGATTTATCCTTAGATATAAATGATTCGGACAAGATACATCCCTCAATATAAATGAATCGCGCTTAGTATGGGGGTGCAGACTCCGAAGGGGATCCTTCATCCCAATCGCTATAATAGCTAGGTCCAGGCATAAATAAATAAACCACATCGCGGTGCGCATCCTGATCCCATATAATATCACTCAAAATCTCCAGTCTCTCGGGCTCTGAATGACATGAAAATCAACCCGACATGATGATATGATGTATCAATGAATGACAACAGAGACTGAGATATGATATGCAAATGATTATTGTGACCGTGTACGGAAACTACAATTCAACAAATGATTCAACAGCAACACGACCCTATGGATCCCAAAATATTGGCACGTAGACTAAACATATCTTGAACATGAGTCTCAGCTCAATTTCCTCTAATACATGGAGAATATGTAGATAATGACATTATTCGTTAATTATACAACTCCACATAATTTATTGAAGTCACAATTTCTATGGTGCATGCCCACACGTCCATCACCTAGAATGTGTGTCACCTCTATACAATTCACATAACATGTAATTCAGGGATTTATACCTCAGAACCAAGTTTAGAAGTGTTACTTACCTCAAATAGTGTAATTCTTTATTCCAATATGCCATTGTCTCATGAATCAGCCTCCAAACGTCTCGAATCTAGTCACAATTAATTCGATTCGGTCAATACAAATTATAGGAATTAATTCCATATGAAAATACTAATTTTCCAACAAAATCTGACATTCCACTCAAAAATGATAGTGGGTCCCACATCTCGGAACCCAACAAAAGTTACAAAATATGAACACCCATTGCGCCACGAGTCCAACCATACTATATTTACCAAATTCTGACATCAACTCGACCTTCAAATCCTCAAGTTAACTTTAAGGTTTTCACAATTTTTCCAACTTAAACACCATATTAAATGCTAAAAATAGCAATAGATTCGAGTAATTTGACCAAAATTGAGTTAAGAACACTTACCCTGTTGTTTCCCTTGAAACTCTCCCAAATATCGCCTCTCCCCGAGCTCCGAATCACTTAAAATGGAAATGGAACGAAGTCCCATTTTAAGAACTTAAATCTGCTGCCCAGTCATTTCCTTTATGCGATCGCGGACCAAGTCCCGCGATCGCGAAGACCAAAACAGTCTGCCCCTTAAAATTGCCTTCACGATCGCAGAGATTCCCACGTGATCGCATAGCAATCCCCCTTAAACCTACGCGATTGCAACCCGCTTCAAGCAATCACATAGAACAAATGTGTGACTTCAACCTTCTGCTCGAATTCCTCTACGCGAATGCGACCATGGCCATGTGTTCACGAAGCACAACATCCCATAGCTACGTGATCGCAATCGCGTAGAACAAACTCCTCCATTTCCCTGCTAAGCCTATGTGAACGTAGATCTTCTCACGCGATCGCGTAGAAGTAAACCTAACTATGCATCAGAAAATTTCAGCAAAATTTGAAGTCCAAAATTCAATTTGTTAACCATCCTAAACTCACCCGAGGCCCCCGGGACCTAAACTAAATATACCAACAAGTCCTAACATATCATACGAACTTAGTCAAAATCTTATATCACATCAAACAACGCAAAAGCACGATTCATACCCCAGGTCAAGCTTAATGAAACTAAGAAATTCCAACTTCTACATTCGATGCCGAAACATATCAAATCAAGTCCGATTGGCCTCAAATTTTCCACACAAGTCATAAATGACATATCAGACCTATTCCAATTTCCAGAATCGGATTCCGACCCCGATATCAAAAATTCAACTCCCCGGTTAAACTTCCAACTTCAATTTCCTATTTTCACCATTTCAAGCCTAATTTAACTATGGACTTCCCAATAATTTTTCGGACACACTCTTAAATCCAAAATCACCACATGGAGCTATTGGAACCATCAAAACTCTATTCCAGGGTCGTTTACACATAAATCAACATCTGATCAACCTTTTCAATTTAAGTTTTCATCTTTGAGACTAAGTGTCTCAATTCATTCCGAAACCTCGTCGGGCCCGAACCAATTACCCCGACAAGTCACATAACAACTATAAAGCACAAAATGAGAAGTAAATGGGGGAATAGGGTTGTAATACTCAAAAAGACCGGTCGAGTCGTTACATTCTCCCCCTCTTAAACAAACATTCATCCTAGAACGGGTTTAGAATCATACCTGGAGTCTCAAATAGGTGTGTATATTTTCTCCGCATCTCTCGCTCAGTCTCCCAAGTAGCTTCTCCGACTGGCTGTCCTCTCCATTGTACTTTCACTGAAGCTATATTCTTTGACCTCAACTTTCGAACCTGTCGGTCCAAAATGGCCACCAGCTCCACATTATAAGTCAAATTACCATCCAACTTCACGGTACTGAAATCCAAAACATGAGACCTATCACCGGCATACTTTCGGAGCATAGATACATGAAACACTAGATGAACATCTGATAAACTAGGAGGCAATGCAAGTTCATAAGCCATCTCTCCAATCATGTTAAGTATCTCAAAAGGTCCAATATACCTAGGAATCAACTTGCCCTTCTTCCTGAACCTCATAACACCCTTCATAGGCGAAACTCGGAGTAGTACCTTCTCTCCTACCATGCAAGCAACATCGCGAACCTTCCAATCGGCATAACCCTTCTGTCTAGATTGCACTGTGCAAAGTCGATCCTAAATCAATTTAACCTTTTCCAAAGCATCCTGAACTAAATCAGTACCCAATAGCCTAGCCTCATCCGGCTCAAATCAACCGACCAGAGACCTACAGTGTATCCCACATAAAGCCTCATACGGAGCCATCTGAATGCTCGATTGGTAGCCATTATTGTACGTAAACTCTGCAAGTGGCAAAAACTGAGCCCAAGACTCCCAAAATCTATAACACAAGCATGTATCATATCTTCCAATTTATGAATAGTGCCTCAGACTGTCTGTCCGTCTGAGGGTGAAATGTTGTACTCAACTGAACCTGCATGCCTAATTCTCACTGCATTGCTCTCCAAAAATGTGATGTAAACTGTGTCCCTGATTTGAAATGATGGACACTGGCACGCTGTGTAGGCGAACAATCTCACAGATATAAATCTCAACCAACTACTCCGAATAATAAGCAGTACCGAATGGAATAAAAATGTGTGGACTTGGTCAACTGATCCACAATCACCCAAATAGCAACAAGCTTCCTCAAAGTCCGTGGGAGTCCAACTATGAAGTCCATGGTAATACGTTCCCATTTCCATTCGGGAATTTAAAGTCTCTGAAGTAATCCACCCAATATTTGATGCTCGTACATCACCTGTTGACAATTTAAACACCGAGCTACAAACCCAATTATATCTTTCTTCATTTTTCTCCACCAATAATGCTGCCTCAAGTCCTGGTACATCTTAGCGGCATCCGGATGAATGGAACACCGTGAACTACGGGCTTCTTCAAGAGTCAACTTAAGCAGTCCATCTACATTTGGTACAAAAATTTGACATTGCATCCACAACATCCCATCATCTCTAATAGTAACATATTTGGCATCACCGTGCTGAACTGTGTCATTCAGAACAAGCAAATGGGGATCATCATACTGGCACTCTCTGATGCGGTCATATAAGATTGAGAAACCACACAAACTAGAACCCGACTCGGATCCGAAACATCTAATCTCACGAACTGATTAGCCAAGGTCTGAACATTAACTGTGGGAGGCCTTTCACCAACAGGAATGAATGCAAGGCTACCCACACTCACCGCCTTTCTATTCAGAGCATCGGCCACCACATTGGCCTTCCCGGGATTATATAGAATAGTAATATCAAAATCCTTTTAGCAGCTCCAACCATCTATGTTGGTCCTTCTATTTTGATAAGTGTTGAAGACCCCGATGATCTGTAAATACCTCACAAGACACACAATAGAGGTAGTGCCTCCAAATCTTCAATGCATGAACAATGGCTGCCACCTCTAAATCAAGAACATGGTAGTTATTTTCATGTGGCTTCAACTGGAGCGAAGCATAAGCAATCACTCTACCCTCCTGAATTAAGACACATCCAATACCAATATGAGAAGCATCACAATACACTATATAAGGGCCTGAAGCTGGGTAAAACTAGAATTGGAGTTGTGGTCAAGGCAGTCTTGATCTTCTGAAAGCTCTCTTCACACTCATTCGACCACCTGAATAGAGCACCTTTCTGGGTCAATTTAGTCAAGGGAGACGCAATAGACAAGAATCCCTCCATAAAGAACTGATAATAACCGGCCAAGCTAAGAAAAATCTTAATCTCCGTAGCTGAAGATGGTTGGGGCCAACTCTGAACTGCCTCTATCTTCTTCGGATCCATCTTAATTCCTTTACAAAACACTATATGTCCCAAGAATGCCACTGAACTAAGCCAGAACTCACACTTAGAGAATTTGGCATAAAGTTTCTCCTCCCTCAGCTTCTGTAGTACAATACTCAAATGTTGTGCATGTTCCTCCTGGCTACGTGAGTACACCAGGATGTCATCAATAAATACTACAACAAAGAGATCAATATACGATTGGAATACACTATTTATCAAGTGCATAAATGTTGTTGGGGCATTGTTCAGCCCAAAATACATCATGAGAAATTCACAGTGACCATAAAGAGTCCTGAATACCGTCTTTAGTATATCCGAGTCTCGAATGGTCAACTGGTGATACCCACATCTCAAATCAATTTTAAATAACATACTCGCTCCCTGAAGCTGGTCAAATAAATCATCAATAGGTGACAAAGGATACTTGTTCTTGATTGTAACTTTGTTCAACTGCCTGTAGTCAATGCACATCTGCACAGTACCATCTTTCTTTTCACGAACAGAATCGGTGCACCCCAAGGCGACACACTAGGCCTTATAAACCCCTTATCAAGAAGTTCCTGAACTTTCTCTTTCAGTTATTTCAACTCAGTTGGTGCCATATGATAAGGAGGAATAGAAATGGGCTGAGTGCCCGGCACCAAGTCAATACTGAAATCAATATCCATGTTGGGTGGCATTCCCGAAAAATCTACAGGGAATTCATCCGGAAAGTCTCGTAGAATTAATAGTAGGAGTATCTGCATCAATATCTTTCCCAAAGGCCAAATGTGACAAACACCCCTTCCCAACCATTTGTTGGGCCTTCAAGTAAGAAATTACCCTAATGGGAACATAATCTAGAGAACCTCTCCACTCGACCTTCGGCAACCCCGGCATTGCCAACGTCATGGTTTTTGCATGACAGTACAGAATACCATGACATGGAGACAACCAATCCATACCCAAGATTACATCAAAATCAACCATACTAAGCAATAAGAGATCAACTCTAGTCTCCATTCCACCAATAGTTACCACACACGACCGATACACATGGTCCACAATAATAATATCACCCACCGGTGTAGATACATGAAAATGGGAAACTAAGGACTCACGGGGCATATAAAAAAATGAGCAAAATATGATGATACATACGAATATGTGGAAGCAGGGTCAAATAATATACAGGCTTCCCTGTGGCACACTGATACAATACCTGTGATCACTGCATATGATGCAACGACATCTGGCCTAGCAAGAATAGCATAGAATCGGGCCTGACCGCCAACTGATCGGCCTCCCCGTCTTGGGCAACCCTTAGATGACTGAACCCCACCCCGAGCTGGTTGGGTGGGTGGTGAAGCAACTGGTGCTGAAGTCGTATCCTAACTCCTCTACTGAGCTGAACCTCCCGTAAGGTGGGGACAATATCTCTTTATGTGACCCAAATCTCCATACTCAAAACAACC
The DNA here is from genome assembly GCA_005239525.1 of Nicotiana knightiana. Lineage (NCBI taxonomy): Eukaryota > Viridiplantae > Streptophyta > Magnoliopsida > Solanales > Solanaceae > Nicotiana > Nicotiana knightiana. The sequence goes on along the minus strand of ML409170.1, from coordinate 38,524 downwards.
ATTCTCTGAAAATATTGGCAGTACTGAGGTGGACCCGGGAACTAGAACAACTACCAGAAGAACCTGGTACAAATGAACCCCAAACTAATGGTGCACGAGATGAACTCCGAGTTGGAAGTGCACTAAGAGAAGACTGACTCTGTCGAGCACCCTATGAACCATGGCCAGCTGATGCGCCACGATGAGCTGGACAAGACATCGGTGTAGGCCTATAAGAACGACACTTATTGTGATAGGATTGTCCTCCAGAAGGAACAACGCTGGAATTACCCAGACCTCTTGGCCTCCCTCTCCTCATACTCCTGAGTACGGACTATTTCTATCCCTCGAGCACTATCAACCACATCATCAAATTTAGCACCTGCTATATTTCCCAGAGTCATAACAAAACAGAACTGATAGTTGAGGCCATTCATGAACCTCCTGGTCTTCTCCCTCTCAGTGGGAACCAACCAAATTGCATCACGAGCCAATAACAATAATAACAATAATAACAATAATAACAATAACAATAACAATAATAATAATAATAATAATAATAATAATAATAACAATAATAATAATAATAACAATAATAATAATAATAATAACAATAATAATAACAATAATAATAATAATAATAACAATAATAATCATAATAATAATAATAATAATAATAACAATAACAATAACAATAATAATAATTATTATTATTATTATTATAATAATTATAATAATAATAACAATAATAACAATAATAATAATAATAAAAATAATAATAATAATAATAACAATAATAATAATAATAATAAAAATAATAATAATAATAATAATAATAATAATAATAACAATAACAATAATAATAACAATATAATAATAATAATAATAATAACAACAACAACAACAATAATAATAATAATAATAATAATAATAATAATAATAATAATAATAATAATAATAATAATAATAATAATAATAATAATAATAATAATAATAATAATAATAATATGATGACCCAAAAAGTCATCTCTCATTTTATAAGTCAAAAATTATGTTCCGAGACTTGAAAAACTCCTTTTATCTTACCCCGTTTTGCGTGCACAGCCCGGGCATATATCCAGGAAGCTTTTATGTGAAAAACTGAGGGAAATGCTAATTTTGCCTTTAAAATTGAATTTAAGTTGACTTCGATCAATATTTTAGGTAAACGGACCCAGACCCGTGATTCGACGGTCCCGGAGGGTCCGTAGGAAAATATGGGACTTGGGCGTGTGCCCGGAATTGATTTCCAAGGTCCCAAACCCGAGAAATAAATTTTTGAAAGAAATTGTTTTACTGAAATCATAAGAGTCTTTGGAAATTCGATTATATTTGAAATTGATGGTATCAGGACCGTATTTTGGTTCCGGAGCCCGGTACAGGTTTAATATAGTATTTGAGTGATGCCTGGAAAATTTGGTAAGAAACGAAGGTCATTTGACGTGATTCGGACCCGTAGTTGTGAAATTTGAAACTTTGAAAGTTTTGAGATTTTTCTTTGATTTCTATGCTAAATTCGTTGTTTAAGATGTTATTTTGTTGATTTGATCACACGAGTAAGTCTGTATGATGTTTTTGAGGTGGTGTACATGTTTGGTTTGGAGCCTCGAGGGCTCGGGTGAGTTTTGGGTAGGTTTCGGGGTGTTTGAACTTAGAAAATCATTGTTGGTGCACCAGTTCTGGTAAGCCCGCACCTGCGAGCCTAGGGCCGTAGGTGCGAGTTCGCAGGTGCGGACCTTCAGCCGCAGGTGCAGTCCAGCCCAGCCTACCCTCTTTCCGCAGGTGCGACAACTTTTCCGCAGAAGCGGTTCCGCAGGAGCGGATAAGCCTCTGCAGGTGCGGCCCTCAGTGGCCTTGCCCATTTCCGCAGGTGCGACCATTTTTCCGCACCTGCATAAGTGCAGGTGCGACCCAAGAACCCCAGGTGCGAAGGTCGGGCAGTGAGTGTTTTTAAATTAGAACTTCAGTCATTTCTTCTTTAATTTTTCACAAAAATAGAAGACCAAGGGCGATTTTCTCAAGAGATTTTCTTCCCAAATCATAGGTAAGTGTCCACTAACTAATATCCTTCAACTTTCTAATGTTTTTCATCAATTATCATCAAGAATTCTAGGGTTTTAAGGGTAAAAAATTGGGGATTTGGGTAGAGTTAGGGCTTTTTGAATAATTGAAATTTAGACCTCGTTTTGAGGATGCAGCCAATGTGGCCAGACGAGTTGAGATGATTCTGTTGCAGGGGAGTGGTCAGGGGTCTGACAAGAGACCGCGTCATTTGGCAGGTTCAATGGTGCCTCATCTGGAGGCACGGATTCTTTTGGTAGGGGCCATCCTCCTAGGCCGTTTCATTCAGCACTTCAGGTTTCTCGCAGTGCTCCAGGTGGCCGTGGTTCTCATATGCAGTATTCTGATCAGTTGCTAGATTTTTCCCTCGAGCCTCGAGCAGTTCTCAGCACCAGGGTTCTCGTGCTATGGTTCCCGCACCAGGTGCTCCACCACCCGCTCAGCCAGCCAAAGGTGGGGGTCGAGGTGTTAGAGGTGGAGGTCAGGCAGTTAGAGGTGGAGGCCAGGCTACTAGAGGTAGAGGTCAGCCAGCAGGAGGCCGTACCAGGGACGTAGTTAAGATGGGTGGGGCCCAGCCCCGATGTTATGCTATTCCAGCCAGACCTGAGGCTGAGGCCTCCAATGCAGTTATCACAAGTATGGTTTCAGTTTGCAGCAGGCATGCTTCGATTTTATTTGATCTGGGGTCCACATTTTGTTATGTGTCATCTTATTTTTCTCATTATTTGGTTATGCCTCGTGATTCTCTAAGTACTCATGTATATGTGTCTACGCCGATGGGTGATTCTATTGTGGTAGATCGCGTCTACCGTTCATGTGTAGTTGTTATTGGTGGTCTTGAGACTAGTGTAGATCTTCTACTTCTTGATATGGTAGATTTTGATGTTATTTTGTGGATGGATTGGTTGTCGCCTTATCATTCCATACTGGATTGTCATGCCAAGACCGTGACCTTAGCATTGCCGGGGTTTCCTCGACTGGAGTGGAGAGGGACTCCTGGTCATTCTTCCAGCAGGGTTATCTCATATATGAAGGCTTGGCGTATGGTAGAGAAGTGGTGTTTGGCCTATTTGGCCTATGTTCGCGATTCTAGTGCCGATGTTCCTTCTATGGAGGTTTTGGCCATTGTCCGTGAGTTTCCAGAGGTGTTCCCTGCAGACATGCCGGGTATGCCACCGGACAGGGATATTGACTTTTGCATTGAGTTGGCTCCGGGCACTCAGCCCATTTCTATCCCGCCATATCATATGGCTCCGCCAGAGTTGAAGGAGTTGAAAGAACAGTTGCAGGACTTTCTTGATAAAGGCTTTATTAGGCATAGTGTCTCGCCTTGGGGTGCGCCGATTTGTTTGTTAAGAAGGAGGACGGATCGATGAGCATGTGCATATATTATCGGCAATTGAACAAGGTTACCATCAAGAAAAAGTATCCATTGCCGAGAATTGATGATTTGTTTGATCAGCTTCAGGGTGCCAAGGTATTTTCGAAGATTGATTTGAGATCTAGCGACCACCAGTGGAGGATTAGGGCATCCGATGTCCCTAAGACATCTTTTCGCACTCGGTACGGGCATTATGAGTTCTTAGTGATGTCATCCGGGTGGACAAATGCCTCAGCTGCTTTTATGGACTTGATGAACCGAGTGTTCAGGCCTTATTTGGATTCCTTCGTGATTGTCTTCATTGATGATATTCTGATTTATTCCCGCAGCCGGGGGGAGCATGAGCAGCACCTTCAAGTCGTTCTCCAGACTCTGAAGGACAGTCAGTTATATTCCAAGTTTTCAAAATGTGAGTTTTGGTCAAGTTCAGTTGCATTTCTGGGTCATGTTGTATCAAAAGAGGGTATTCAGGTGGATCCCAAGAAGATTTCAGCGGTCAAGGTTTGGCCTAGACCCACATCAGCCACAATGATCCGGAGTTTCTTGGGTTTGGCGGGATATTACCGTCGGTTCGTGGAGGGGTTTTCGTCTATTGCAGCCCCGATGACCAGGTTAACTCAGAAGGGTGCCCAGTTCAGGTGGTCAGAGGAGTGTGAGGCGAGCTTCCAGAAGCTCAAGACAGCTTTGACTACGACGCCGATGTTGGTTTTTCCCACAGGTTCAGGGCCATATACTATGTATTGTGATGCATCTCGGGTTGGACTTGGTGCAGTGTTGATGCGGGATGGGAAGGTTATTGCATATGCTTCGCGTCAGTTGAAGATCCACGAGAAGAATTATCCAGTTTATGATTTGGAGCTAGTAGCCATTGTTCACGCGTTGAAGATTTGGAGGCATTATCTATATGGCATGTCATGTGAGGTGTTCACAGATCACAAGCGTTTGCAATATTTGTTCAAGCAGAAGGAGCTAAATTTGAGGCAGAGTAGATGTTTGGAGCTGTTGAAAGACTATGACATCACCATCTTATACCATCCGGGGAAGGCCAATGTGGTGGCCGATGCTTTGAGTAGGAAGTCAGCCAGTATGGGTAGTCTTGTATATATTCCGGTCGGGGAGAGACCGCTTGCTTTGGATGTTCAGGCTTGAGCCAATCGGTTCATGAGATTGGATGTTTCCGAGCCCGGCTGTGTTCTAGCTTATACAGTTGCTCGTTCTTCATTATTTGACCGTATTCGAGATCGGCAGTATGATGATCCTCATTTATGTGTCCTTAGGGACACGGTGCGGCACCGTGGTGCCAAGCATGTTACTATTGGTGATGATGGAGTTTTACGGATGCAGGGTCGTATTTGTGTGCCCAATGTGGATGGACTTCGTGAGTTGATTTTAGAGGAGGCCCATAGTTCCCGGTACTCCATTCATCTGGGCGCCGCAAAGATGTATCAGGATTTGCGGCAGCACTATTGGTGGAGGAGGATGAAGAAGGATATTGTGGCATATGTAGCTCGATGTTTGAATTGTCAGCAGGTTAAGTACGAGCATCAGAGGCCTGGTGGATTGCTTCAGCAGATTGAGATTCCCGAGTGGAAGTGGGAGCGTATCACCATGGATTTCGTTGTTGGGCTCCCCCTGACTCAGAGGAAGTTCGATGTAGTATGGGTTATTGTGGATAGGCTGACCAAGTCAGCACATTTCATCCCTGTGGCAGTTTCATATTCTTCGGATAGATTGGCAGAGATCTACATTAGGGAGATTGGTCGTCTTCATGGTGTGCCCGTATCTATCATTTCTGACCGAGGTACGCAATTTACCTCACATTTATGGAGGGCAATTCAGCGTGAGTTGGGCACGAGGGTTGAGTTGAGCACAACATTTCATCCTCAGACGGATGGATAGTCCGAGCGTACTATTCAGATTTTGGAGGATATGCTACGAGCCTGTGTGGTTGACTTTGGAGGTTCTTGGGATCAGTTCTTTCCATTAGCTGAGTTTGCCTACAACAACAACTATCAGTCGAGCATTCAGATGGCTCCTTATGAGGCATTATATGGTAGGCGGTATCGGTCGTAGGTAGGGTGATCTGAGCCGGGAGAGGCTCGGTTGTTGGGTACAGACTTAGTGCAGGATGCCTTGGATAAGGTTAAGATCATAAAGGATAGACTTCGTACAGCTCAGTCCAGGCAGAAGAGTTATGCCGACCGCCGAGTTCGTGATGTAGCATTCAGGGTCGGAGAGAGAATGTTTCCCATGAAGGGCGTAATGAGGTTTGGGAGGAAGGGCAAGCTAATCCCTAGGTTCATTGGTCCGTTTGAGATTCTTGATAAAGAGGGAGAGGTGGCTTACAGACTTCCGTTGCCACCGAATTTATCAGTTGTGCATCCAGTGTTTCATGTATCTATTCTCTCAGAAGTACCACGGCGATCCAGCCCATGTTTTAGACTTCAGCAGTGTCCAAATGGACAAGGACTTGACCTATGAGGAGGAGTCGGTAGCTATTCTAGACCGGCAGGTTCGTCAGTTGAGATCGAAGAGTTATCCTTCGGTTCGTGTTCAGTGGAGATCTCAGACTGCCGAGGCAGCTACCTGGGAGTCCGAGTCCGATAGCCGATATTCCCATTTGTTCCCCGATTTAGGTACTTTCCATATTCGTTTGAGGACGAACGATTGTTTTAGAGGTGGAGAATGTGATGAGCCAAAAACTCATCTCTCATTTTATAAGTCAAAAACTGTGTTCCGAGGCCTTGAAAACCTCCTTTATATCACCTCATTTTGCATGCACATCCCGGGCATATATCCGGGAAGCTTTTATGTGAAAAACTGAGGGAAATGCTAATTTTACCTTTAAAATTAAATTTAAGTTGACTTCAGTCAACATTTTGGGTAAACGAATCCGGACCCGGACCCGTGATTCGACAGTCCCGGAGGGTCCATAGGAAAATATGGGACTTGGGCGTGTGCCCTGAATTGAATTCCGAGGTCCCAATCCCGAGAAATGAATTTTTGAAAGAAATTATTTTACTGAAATCATAAGAGTCTTTTGAATCTCGATTATATTTTAAATTGATGGTATCGGGCTCATGTTTTGGTTTCGGAGCCCGGTACAGGTTTAATATAGTATTTGAGTGATGCTTGTAAAATTTGGTAAGAAACAGAGGTCATTTGATGTGATTCGGACTCGTAGTTGTGAAATTTGAAACTTTGAAAGTTTTGAGATTTTTCGTTGATTTCTATGCTAAATTCGTTGTTTAAAATGTTATTTTGTCGATTTGATTGCACGAGTAAGTCAGTAGGATGTTTTTGAGGTGGTGTACATGTTTGGTTTGGAGCCCCGAGAGCTCAGGTGAGTTTTGGGTAGGTTTCGGGGTGTTTGAACTTGGAAAATCACTACTGGTGCACCAGTTCTGGTGTGCCCGCACCTGCGAGCCTAGGGTCGTAGGTGCGAGTTCGCAGGTGCGGACCTTCAGCCGCAGGTGCGGTCCAGCCCAGCCTGCCCTCTTTCCACAGGTGCGGCAACTTTTCCGTAGAAGCGGTTCCGCAGGAGTGGATACGCCTCCGTAGGTGCGGCCCTCAGTGGCCTTGCCCATTTCCGCAGGTGCGACCATTTTTCCGCACATGAATAAGCGCAGTGCGAAGGTCGGGCAGTGAGTGTTTTTAAATTAGAACTTCAGCCGTTTCTTCTTCAACTTTTCAAAAAAAAAAAGGGCAATTTTCTCAAGAGATTTTCTTCCCAAATCATAGGTAAGTGTCCACTAACTAATTTCCTTCAACTTTCTAATGTTTTTCATCAATTATCATCAAGAATTCTAGGGTTTTAAGGGTAGAAAATTGGGGATTTGGGTAGAATTAGGGGTTTTTGAATAATTGGAATTTAGACCTCATTTTGAGGTCGGATTTCGAAACTAATTACATATTCGGGCTCGTGGGTGAATAGGTGATCGGGTTTTGGTCCGAACCTCGTGTTTTGACCAAGCAGGCCTGGGGTCGATTTTTGACTTTTTAGGAAGAATGATAGAAGATTCATAATTAAGCATTGGGGTTGAATTATTTAGCATTATTTGATATTATTAAGCTAATTATGTCTATATACAATTGAATTGGAGGCGAAGTCTGAAGGGAAAGCGGTAATCGAGGCTTCAATTTGACCGTGGAATTCGAGGTAAGTGTTTGGCTTAATCTTAGCTTGAGGGAATAGGTGTTGTGTCCTATTTGGTATGTGTCAGTATCACGTTCAACATATAGGTGAGGTGACGAGTACCTATATGTTGGTGTCAAGCATGCCCGTGAGTCGAATATTGTGATTTATGTGGTTTTTCATTAAGTAATACTTGAGTTTCACTTTATAGATATCCATGTTGGTGGAAATTCCTTGATATTGAACAGTGTTGAGTATTGGTTTCAGTTGAAGATTTTTATATGAAGTTATGTACTAAGTGAGATTGTTTATAGCTTCTCCCCTTGCCGGAACGGTATTGATTCCACTGTTGGCTCCCTTGTCGGGACGTCCTGGTTTTATTTTTGTTTACTCTGTTAAGTTCCTTGTTGGATTGTTGTCAATTGATGTGTGTGGGTGAGGAAGAGTGTAAAAGCACGAAGGGTGATGCCGTGCGTGAGATTGTGAGTGAATGTTAATGCACGAAGGGTGATGCCGTGCCGATATTGTAATTGTAAAAGCACGAAGGGTGATGTCGTCCCATGATATGAGTGATAATGCACGAAGGATATGCCGTGCCATGATTATGTGAGGTAAAAGCACGAAGGGTGATGTCGTGCTGAATATATTGATTCTAATGGTGAGGACGAAAGTAAAAGCACGACGGGTGATGTCGTGCACTTGCTTTTGTGTTACTATTTCTGTTGCTTAAATTGATATATAATTTGTGCTTTATCTCATTATTCCATTATTTGATATTTCCTCCCCTCAGTATGTTCCCCCTTTCCTTTATGCTTAACTGCTTATTTCTCGTTGTTATTATTTTCTCCGTATACTGTTAAACTGCACAGGCTGATTTGGTTGTCGTGTCCTAGCCTCGTCACTACTTCGCCGAGGTTAGGCTCGGCAATTACTCAGTACATGGGGTCGGTTGTGCTGATACTACACTCTGCACTTTTGTGCAAATCCCAGTACTGGACTCTTCGGACCGTAGATCAGGGCTGCTGCCTTCAGTCCAGAGGAGACTCCGAGGTAGTTCTGCAGACGTCCGCAGGCTTTGGCGTCCCCTCATATTTCATTCCTATTCTGTTCTTATTTACTTCTGAGAAAAAAGTGTATTTATACTTTGTTTAGACTCCTATTTGTAGTATTCATAGACAGTCTGTGAGCTTGTGACACTTTGGTTCTGGATTTCGTATTAGTATTATATCAAACTGTTGAATCATGTTATCTCGTATTTTATATTCTATGATTTAATTATAAAGTCTAGTAAAACTGTTAAAGATAAAGAAATAAGGTAGTTAATCAGAAATGTTGGCTTGCCTAGCGGGTTCAATATTAGGCGCCATCACGGTCCCGACGCTGGGAAATTCGGGTCGTGACAAATAATAATAATAATAATAATAATAATAATAATAATAATAATAATAATAATAATAATAATAATAATAATAATAATAATAACAACAATAATAATAATAATAATAATAATAATAATAATAATAATAACAACAATAATAATAAGAATAATAATAACAATAATAATAATAATAATAATAATAACAATAATAATAAAAATAAATAATAATAATAATAATCATAATAATAATAATAATAATAATAATAATAATAATAATAATAATAATCATAATAATAATAATAATAATAATAATAATAATAATAATAATAATAATAATAATAATAATAACAATAACAATAACAATAACAATAATAACAATAACAATAACAATAACAATAACAATAATAACAATAACAATAACAATAATAACAATAACAACAACAATAACAATAACAATAATAACAATAACAATAACAACAATAACAATAATAACAATAACAATAACAATAATAACAATAACAATAACAATAACAACAATAACAATAACAATAATAACAATAACAATAATAACAATAACAATAACAATAACAATAATAACAATAACAATAATAATAATAATAATAACAATAATAACAATAATAATAATAATAATAATAATAATAATAATAATAACAATAAAAATAATAATAATAATAATAATAATAACAATAATAACAATAATAACAATAACAATAATAATTATAATAATAATAATAATAATAATAATAATGATAATAATAATAATAATAATAATAATAATAATAATAATAATAATAATAATAATAATAAGAATAATAATAATAATAGGAATAGAGGTAAGACAGATAAATCATATCAATAATTGAAGTCAATTCAGCAGTCACAATCAATTATTTCATTTATTATTATGTTGCAGCTTGCAACTTGTTCCCACAATATAATCCTTCAATTAAATTCCTTTGCGGCGTGCAACCGGCTCCAACAATATAAACCTAAAATAAAATCTTTTGCAGCGTGCAACTCGATCCAACAATATACTCTTTCACATAAATTTTGTTGCGCCATACCACCCGATCCAACAATTTAAATTAACAACACTTATACGTAAGACTAATTCAATAAATGCAACAATAAATAAGAAATTATTAGGCAACAAGGTATACAACAAGTATAAATTATGTAGGAAACAAATAAGTACAAATAACAATTAAGTGCATAATCAGAGGCAAGACATGCAAATTAACACTAATTATTAAGTCAATTATGGCACAAAAATCAAATAAGCATGTAGCATTTAAGGCATGAAATCAAGGCATAATAGTTGGCAATAAAAATAAGAGAATCAATTAATTTAATAATTAATTCATGAAATAAGGTAATTAATGGAATACACAATTTGATACCCTATAGACACTCGTCACCTCATCTATACGTCGCTATACATAAAATTCACATAACACATAATATAAGGGTTCTATTCCCTCAAGTCAAGATGAACCACGACACTTACCTTACTTTGCAATTTAAGTGATCACTCAACCATGGCTTTTCCTTTCTAATTATTCTCCAAATCAATCAAACCTAGTAATTTATTTACCAACAATTCAATTTGAACTTTAGAAATTATTCACTATTCGAAAGAGACTTAATTTAAGTCATTTTCAAAAAAGTCAACATGGGGCTCATTTTTCGGAACCCGACGAAAAATCCCAGAATCCAAACACCCATTCCGATTCAAGTTCAGCCATACAAAAATTATCGAATTCCGACATCGGATTGCCTTTCAAATCTTCATTTTATATTTTTGGAAGATTTTACAAAAATCTGATTTTCTTCAATTAAATTCACGGATTCATGATGTAAATAAGTATAGAAACATGAAATATAAATTATTTAGGATAAAGAACACTTACCCAGTTCAAACTTGTGAAACCCCCTCTGAAATCGCTCAAATCCGAGACTTAAAACTAAAAATGAGTAAAAATGACAAACTCCCGATTTCAAGCGTTCTGTCTAGCATTGTCACATCTACGGACATTATTTTTGCATCTACGAAAAGAGCTTGCTTGACGGGTGTCGGCATCTGCGAAAAATGAGCTGCATTTGCGGTTGTGCAGAAGCGCATGAAGGAGCCGCAGAAGCGATGGTCGCATCTGCGACCATTTGCTCTCAGAAGCGAGAAGGCTGCCCAGGCTCCAAATCGCAGAAGCGATAAGGTTCTCCGCAGAAGCGGAGCCGCACATGTCCTTCAAAAGTCGCATGTGGGAAACACAGAACCAGACCTGCAAGTTTGTACAAAAATGGTCCGAAACTCATCCGACACACACCCGAGCCACTCGGGTATCCCGTCCAATTATACCAACCAGTCTGGTAAGATAACACGGACCTACTCGAGGTCTCAAATCATATCAAACAACGTCGAAATTACAAATCATAACTCGATTCGGACTTATGAGTTTATGAAATTTTAAATTCTATAACTCGTGCCGAAATGTGTCAATTCAATCCGAAATCACCTCAAATTTTGCAGGTAAGTCCCAAGTGACATAACAGAGCTATTCCAACTCTCGGAATCTCAATCCGAGTCTGATAACAATAAAGTCAAATCTATGATCAAACTTTGAAAATCTTTAACCTTTAAGTTTCTAATTTTCGTCAAATAACGACAATTCGAGCTAAAGACTTCCGAATTTGATTCTGGGCATACACCCAAGTTTCAAATTCAAATTATTGATCCGGGTTCGTTTGCTCAAAATGTTAACCGAAGTCAAGTTAAGTGAGTTTTAAAGCACTATTTCACGTTTTTATCAATATTTCACATAAAAGCTTTCTGAAATAATATACGGACTGTGCGCGAAAGTCGAGGAACACTGAATGATGCTATTCGAGGTCTCAGAGCACAGAATTAAATATTAAATTTAAAGATAATTTATCGGGTCATCACATTAAATCGATGTAACTAGTCAAATATATATATAATCTATGCAAGGAAATGAATATTTTGTTGTCGAGTGTCACCTTGTTCAACTATTTATAATCAACACGCGTTCACATTCACAAAGAAGAAGAATAATAAAGGAAAATAATCCCCCCAAAATATACTTAAAAAGATACGAAGGAGAGTGGTTATTAGAAGTAATATTTTCTAAATGCAATGGCGATAAATAACTAACAAAGATTCAAACAATAGATAATACAAATTAGAGTTTAGAGCAATGAATTTCTATCGAAAATCACATGATTCCATTCTAACAGCCTGTACACGTGCATATGGGCGGATTAATAGCATGGTTTATGCTTCACGTGAATTTATAGTTTTTTTGTCAAAATTAGGTATTTTATGTATATATCTTTTGGAATTATTCTAATATTATTTATTGGCATTCACGCTTCACAAAAGTTGAATAATGAGTTATTTATCCTGGAATAAAGATTAATTCTCATTCAATACCTTTTTTCTCCTTTCTTTAATAGTGTTCCCATATTTTAAAAATTCTAAATCTGTATATACACGTGTACATCTTATGTGGATCCGCCCTTCTGAAAGACTAGTCAATAGTAAGAAGAGTACAGTGTAGCAAGAATAATTGTACTCCAATTAAATTGAATACTACTTCTGTTTCAAAAAATATTGACATAGTGCGGAGTACGAAGGTCAAAGTATTTAACTTTGACTGTAAATTTGGAAATAAATTTTTATGTTAATCTATTTCGGAATCTAAGTCATAATAATTCATAATTTAAAATACATTAGAAAAACGTGATTGAAAAACAACCTCGTAAACTTTCAAAATAATAATAGTAGCAATTTTTAAATGGAATAGGTAGGGAACTCCACTTCCAGTCAATAGTCCAACTTCTTGATTAATAAAAAACACGGTGTTCATGTGCTCTATTAAAATAACAAGTAGAATAAATCAACCTTTCCACCATTAAATATTCTTATAAATATAAAAGCATATTGTGCCTTGGGAAATTTACAATACACAAAAAAGAAAGTCGCTAACTTCACTGCAGAGACATGAAGAGTAGCAGGATCAGAGTTCTGTTTGAATCCCTCATATCTTGTGGAAAACCTGCCAAAGGTAAGAGTTGAAATACCATAATCTTGTTTTATGGATTTTATTATGAAAATTATTACTTCTTTCTTTTTCCTTCTTTCCTTGAATCGAGTATCTATCGGAAACAGTCTCTTTATCTTCACAAGGTAGGGATAAGGTTTACCCGAGGCGGAACTTTTGTTGTATATCGTTGTATTGTGAACTGATTTGGGTTATATTATTATTATTTCAGTTTTGTCTGAACCAGAAAATGAGAATGGCCAAAGACCAGTAGTGGAAATAGAAGAATCAGAAATTACACAAACCGAAGAAGTAGTGGCAGTAATAGATGAACCACAAAATGCTGGACAAGGACAAGAACAACTACGGCATAAGTTTGTGAAAGATGATGAACCAGAAAATGGAGGGGTGTATGTAATGGAATATAAAAAACGTATAATAACACATCGAAAAATAGCAATACATGCACGACGACCAGAACCTCCACCCAAACCAAAATATNTTTTTAATTTTTTTTTTTTTTTTTTTTTTTTTTTGTTGCTTTTTTTTCCTTTATTTCGTATTTGGTCATCCTTCTACTTAATTTCTCAATTTAAATTCCAGTTTATCAATATGAGATGGGTAGATTAACGAGTTTGTGTAAGTAATTTTTAGTTTCTTTCATATGTTGTCAATAATGGAAATGGTAACAGTTTTTCTGCGATCAGCATTGCGGCACGTGAGAAAAAAAAAACATGAAAGAATTAACTCAAATAGTCGCCTACCCAATTGCTTAAACTAAAAATAACTAGCTAGGGGTATAATATATGTATAATTTAAGTACTATATGTGTATAATTACTTACAATCAATATATAAATGATGTACTATATGACTAAAAAAAGTAAGCAATGAATATGACCGGCTATATGTGTAAAAATACATAAAAACATTAATCTGTTAGTACAATCCGTCTTAATCCAATCCGTTTTGACTGAAGCAAATTTTGAATAGGATGAGTAATTCATTTCTAAGCGTAATATTAAAAACTAGGCAAATAAAATAGGTGTCAACACATAAAATTAGCACACATGCACAAAGCAGATGTGGGGTAGTTTAATATTTATTGTTTCAAAATAATAAAAATCAAATAATGTTATAAATAGAATTCTATTTAGAGTGAATATCTATCTTTTAGAAAGTTTTACTTTGTGGCTAAGTTATTTTTCCCTTATAAATAGAGGGGTCTTACCCATTGTAAATCATCCCAAAATTCAATAAAAAATTTCTCTCTTTCTCTGCAATATTGTTCTTGTTCTTTTATTGTTTCATAACACGTTATCAGCATGAGACTCTACCGTCTCAAGAAGCTCTTTGAGAAGATTAAGGTATAACTTTTCTCCTCTTTTTAATTATGACTGACATTATGAAAAGAAAGTTTGTTGCCCTTGAAATTTTGGGCAAGAACTATATGATATGGGTGTTGGATGCTGAAATCCATTTAGATGCAATGGGTCTTGGAGACGCCATTAAAGACAAAAATAAAGCATCTACCCAAGATGTGCTAAGGCCTTGATTTTCTTGCGCCATCACCTTGATGAAGGGTTGAAAATTGAATATCTCACAGCCAAAGATACATTTGTTTTGTGGCATGGCTTAAAGAAAAGATATGACAACTTAAAGTTGGTCACTCTTCCACAAGCACGATATGATTGGGCTCATCTGAGGCTCCAAGAATTTAAGTCTGTTTCTGAATATAATTCTGCGATGTTCAGAATTACTTATAAATTGAAACTCTATGGAGATACTATCACTGACTATGATATGCTTGAAAAAACGTTCACAACGTTTCATGCCTCCAATATGGTCTTGCTACAGTAGTACCGAGAGAAAGGTTTCAAGAAGTACTCTGAGTTGATTTCTCTTCTTCTTGTAGCTGAACGAAATAACGATTTGCTCATGAGAAATTACGAAAATCGACCCACTGGGTCTACACATGTCACGACCCGAATTTTCCAGTGTCGGGACTGTGATGGCGCCTAACATTGAACCCGCTAGGCAAGCCAACAATCCTGATTAACTACCATATTTCTTTATCTTTAAAAATTTTACCCGACTTTATAATAAAATCACAAGATATAAAATACGAGATAATATGATTCAAGAGCTTGATATGATACTAATACGAAATCCAGAATCAAAGTACTCCCAGAACAAGTGTCACAATCTCACGACTGTCTATGAATACTACAAATAGGAGTTTGAACAAACTATAAATACACATCTGTCTCAGAAGTAAATAAGAACAAAATAGAAATGAAATAGGAGGGGACGTCAAGGCCTGCGGACGTCTACAGAACTACCTCGGAGTCTCCGCTGGACTGAAGGCAGCAACCCTGATCTATGGTCCGAAGAGTCTAGTACCGGGATCTGCACAAAAGTGTAGAGTGTAGCATCAGTACAACCGAATCCATGTACTGAGAAAGTGCCGAGCCTAACCTCGGCGAAGTAGTGACAAGGCTAGGACACGACAACCAAATCAACCTGTGAAGTAGGAATATGCAGCTAAGCATAACGGAAAGGGGAACATGCTGAGGGGTGGAAATATCAAATATTGGAAATAACGAGATAAAGCAAAAATTAGATATCAATTTAAGAAACAAAAATAGTAACACAAAAGCAAGTGCACGGCATCACCCTTCGTGCTTTTACTCTCGTCTTCACCATCAGAATCAATATATTCAGCAAGGCATCACCGTTCGTGCTTTTGGCTCACATAATTATGGCACAGCATTATCCTTCGTGCATTATCACTCATATCATGGCACGGCATCACCCTTCGTGCTTTTACAATCGCAATATCGGCACGACATCACCCTTCGTGCATTAACATTCACCCACAATATCACGCACGACATCACCCTTCGTGCATTAACATTCACTCACAATCTCACACACGGCATCACCCTTCGTGCTTTATCACTCTTCCTCACCCAAACACATCAAATGACAGCAATCCAACAAAAATTAACAGAGTAAACAAAATTAAAACCATAACGTCCCGGCAAGGGAGCCAACAGTGGAATCAATACCATCCCGGCAAGGAAAAACAGCTATAACCAATCTCACTTAGTACATAACTTCACATAAACATCTTCAACTGAAACCAATGCTCAACGTTGTTCAATAACAAGGAATTTCCACCAACATGGATAGCTATAAAGTGAAACTCAAGTATTACTTAACGAAAAACCACATAAATCACAATATTCGACTCACGAGCATGCTTAACACCAACGTATAAGTACTCGTCACCTCGCCTATACGTTGAACATGATAGTTATACATAGAAAATAGGACACAACATCTATTCCCTCAAGCTAAGGTTAAGCCAAACACTTACCTCAAATTCCACGACCAACTCAAGCCTCAATTACCATTTTCCCCTTAGAATTCGCCTCCAATTCAATTGAATCTAGACATAATTAGCTTAAATAATATCAATAAAGGCTAAATAATTCAACCCCAGTGCTTAATTATGAATTTTCTATCATTCTTCCTAAAAAGTCAAAAATCGATCCCGGGCCCGCTTGGTCAAAACACGAGGTTCGGACCAAAATCCGATCACCCATTCACCCACGATCCCGAATATGTAATTAGTTTCGGAATTCGACCTCAAAACGAGGTCTAAATTCCAATTATTCAAAAAACTCTAACTCTACCCAAATCCCTAATTTTCTACCATTAAAACCCTAGAATTCTTGATAAAAGTTGATGAAAAACATTAGAAAGGTGAAGGAATTAGTTAGTGGACACTTACCTATGATTTGGGAAGAAAATCTCTTGAGAAAATCGCCCTTGGTCTTCTATTTTTGTGAAGAAGTGAAAATAGAAACGGATGAAGCTCTAACTTAAAACACACTGCCCGACCCTTGCACCTGCGGTGCTTGTGCAAAAAATGATCGCACCTGCGGAAATGGACAAGGCCACTGAGGGCCGCACCTGCGGAGGTTTATCCGCTTCTGCGGAAAACTGATCGCACCTGCGGAAAGAGGGCAGGCTAGGCTGGACCGCACCTGCGACTGAAGGTCTGCACCTGCGGCCCTAGGCTTGCAGGTGCGGACACACCAGAACTGGTGCACCAGCAGTGATTTTCCAATTCTAAACACCCCAGAACCTACCCGAAACTCACCCGAGCCCTCGGGGCTCCAAACTAAACATGCACACAACCTTAAAAATATTGTACGGACTTACTCGTGCGATCAAATCTCCAAAATAATATCTTAAACAACGAATTTAGCATAGAATTCAAAGAAAAATCTCAAAAGTTTCAAAGTTTCAAATTTCACAACTATGGGTCTGAATCACATCAAATGACCTCCGTTTCTTATCAAATTTTACAGGCATCACTCAAATACTATATTAAACCTGTACCAGGCTCCAGAACCAAAATACGGGCCTGATACCATCAATTTCAAATATAATCAAATTTTCAAAGACTCTTATAATTTCAGTAAAACAATTTCTTTCAAAAATTCATTTCTCGGGCTCGGGACCTCGGAATTCAATTTCGGGCACACGCCCAAGTCTCATATTTTCCTACGGACACTCCAGGACCGTCAAATTACGAGTCCAGGTCCGTTTACCCAAAATATTGACCGAAGTCAACTTAAATTCAATATTAAAGGCAAAATTAGCATTTTTCTCAGTTTTTTTCACATAAAAATCTTCCCGGATATACGCCCGGGTTGTGCACACAAAATAAGGTGAGATAAAAGGAGGTTTTTAAGGCCTTGGAATACAATTTTGACTTATAAAATGAGAGATGACTTTTTGGGTCATCACAACACCATTTCCTGAAGTGGATGAGGTGTATTCCCATTATGCTAAGCGTGGGAAAGACTGTGGCCCTATTAATAGTCGTGGTCGTGGCCGTGGCCCTGGACAAGGAATAAATTTTCCTGGTTTTAATCACCTCCAAAGAAAAATAACCACCAAAAGTGGAAAGAGAAAAATGAGAAGCCAAAGGTAACTGGTTATCGGAAACTGAATGTTATCGTTGCGGTGGAAATGGACATTGGGAAAATATTTATCGTATACCAAGACATTTGGCTGAGCTTTATCAAGCATCTCTAAAGAATAAAGGCCCTGAAGCCAATTTTGTCTCTGACAATGATTTTGACATCACCCACTTAGATGTAGCAGACTTCTTTGAGCGCCCTGATGGAACAATAGACCACTTGATCGGTGATGGATCTGTGGTTAAAGAAGATTGAGTAGTTTGATTTTATTTTATTTTGCTTATTCGAATTATTTAGTGAAAAATATCATGTAATTTTCGTAGGTTACATGAGTTGTTGTTTTAATTAGTATGTCGAATTAGTATAATATGTCATTGAATAAAGTTTGAGAATAGTCAAAATTCATAATCAATATCAGTTGTTTATGTTAAGAGTTGAAAACTTTGCAAACGAAAGAAAACCTTGCAAACAAAAAAGAAAATTTCTTTTTATTACAAATGAAAACTTTGCAAACGTGAAAAAACTTGCAAACGAAAAAAAAATAAATATAAAGTTTGAGTATAAATTAGTTTGGTGGTAAATCAGTAGCAGATAATTATTATATCACGTTTATATACTAACATGGTCAATTTGAAGAGATGCATTCGTACCTTCCATCAAAAGGTTGTTGATTGAGGAAAGGCAGATACGTAGTAGTAGTAGTACTAGGTATTTGTACTTATTATAATTATTTTTATAAGTGACTATTGATACAATTTGTGGTAAATACAACAATAAATAACTTGCACATGTAAATAAATTTGTTGTAATTGTATTAACCACATGTGTAGTGTACTTATAATTGTATTATTTTTAGCTACTTAATTATTTGTATTATAATTAGAATTCGCTCAAAAAATTTAACTTTGTTTATTTTCCTTTATATCTGAAAATACTAATATTTATTCGTATATTTCTTTTGTATGTCAAACAATAGGAAGCAAATATGGATACCTCACAAAACAAACTTGGATCAAAGTTCAATTGTAAAAAAATTTGCTTAGTTGATTCATGTACGACACATACATTATTCAAAGAAAAAAAATATTTCTCTCATTTAAGTATGTGTAAGGCAGATATTACTACAACTTCTGGTAGTACTAAATTAATTAAAGGCTCTGGAAGAGCTACTATAACTCTGCCTAAGGGAACAATACTTATCATAGAGAATGCAATGTTCTCCTCCAAGTCCAAGAGGAACTTGTTGAGTTTTAAAGATATCCGCCGAAATGGATATCATATTGAGACAATAGATGAGAATAACCTTGAATATCCCATCATTACCAAGAATGTCTCTGACCAGAAAAGGGTAATTGAGAAATCCCCATCTTTATCTTGTGGCCTGTATTGGACAAGAATTAGTGCAATTGAGGCACATTCTACCATAAACCAAAAGGTTATTGATTCCAATACTTTTGTACTTTGGCATGATCGATTGGTACACCCTGGATCAATTATGATGAGACGAATTATAGAAAACTCAAATGGGCATCCATTAAAGAATTTAAAGATTCTTTTAAATAATGAATTTTCTTGCACTTCTTATTATCAAGGCAAGTTAATTATTAGACCATCACCAACAAATGTTGGGATTGAGTCCCCTGCGTTTTTGGAACGTATACAAGGGGACATTTGTGGACCTATTCACCCACCTAGTGGATCGTTTAGATATTTTATGATCTTAATAGATTCATCTTCAAGATGGTCTCATGTGTGCCTATTGTCATCTCGCAACCTGGCATTTGCAAAATTAGTGGCACAAATAATCCGATTATGGGCACAATTTCCCGATAATCCAATTAAGTCTATTAGACTTGATAATGCTGTTGAGTTTTCATCCCAAGCATTTAACGATTATTGCTTATCAATTTGGATAAAAGTGGAACATCGTGTAGCTCATGTTCACACTCAAAATGGCCTTGATGAGTCTTTAATTAAACGTATGCAAATTATAGCAAGACTGTTACTCATGAAAATGAGGCTGCCCACTTCTATTTGGGGTCACGCTATTTTGCATGTAGCAATGCTAGTTCGTCTCAGATCGACAAATTATCATAAATATTCCCTGTTGCAATTAGTTTTGGGTCATGAACCTAATATATCCCATTTAACAATTTTTGGATGCGTAGTATATGTGCCTGTAGCACCGCCATATCGCACCAAAATGGGTCCCCAAAGAAGGTTAGGAATATATGTTAGTTTTGAATCACCCTCCATTATTCGCTATCTTAAACATTAACGGGGAATTTATTCACTGCTCGATTTGCAGACTGTCGAATTGGTGAGACACTTTTCCCCAAATTAGGGGGAGAAATTGGTGAAACCAAATGGGAAATTTGTGGAAACTTCATCATTATCTCATCTTGATCCACGTACCTCTATTTGTGAAAAAAAGGTATAAACGATTATCCATTTGCAAAGAATAGCAAATCAAATGCCAGACGCATTTACGGATTTGAAAAGGATAACAAAATCACATATCCCTGTAGAGAATGTTCCAATCCGTATTGATGTCCCTATATGACAATCTTCTAGTGTCATAGCTAATGAGTCAAAAGCACGCCTAAAACGTGGCAAACCATTGGGTTCTAAGGATCGAAATCCTAGAAAAAGGAAAATAAATGATCAAAATGACACTACGAAAGAGTCTCAGAAGAAATCCACGATTTAATAAATTCTGAGATTCATGAAGAAACCACTGAGCCCGAGATTCATGAACAAAAAGACATGATTGGACAAAATGGCAAGAAGAAATCCAATCAGAGTTGAATTCACTTGCGAAACGTGAAGTTTTTGGGCCTGTAGTCCAAACACCTAATGGTGTTAAGACTGTTGGCTATAAATGGGTCTTTGTACGCAAGAGGAATGAGAAAAATGAGGTACAAAGATATAAGGCACGCCTTGTTGCACAAGGATTTTTACAAAGGCCTGGTGTCGGTTATGAAGAGACATATTCACCCGTTATGGATGCTACAACGTTCCGTTATCTAATTAGTTTTGTTGTCCATGTCAAGCTTGACATGCATTTAATGGATGTAGTTACCGCCTACCTTTATAGTTCACTTGATAATGAGATATACATGAAAATTCTCGAAAGATTTAAAATTCCTAATGCACATAATTCAAAGTCCCGGGAAATATTTTCAATCAAATTGCAAAGCTCTTTGTATGGTCTAAAGCAATCAGGACGTATGTGGTATAATCGTCTTAGTGAGTACTTATTCAAGGAAGGTTATATTATTGATGCCATTTGTCCATGTTTTTTATAAAGAAAACAACATCGGAATTTGTTGTACTTGCCGTATATGTTGATGACATAAACCTTATTGGAACTCCTATAGAACTCCAAAAGGCAATTGATTATTTAAAGAAGGAATTCGAGATGAAAGATCTCGGGAAGACAAAATTATGTCTTGGTTTGCAAATTGAACATTTGGCAAATGGAATTTTTGTTCATCAATCTACCTACATAGAAAAGGTACTGAAATGGTTTTACATGGATGCAGCATGTCCATTAAGTACTCTGATGGTTCTTCGATCACTTGATGTGAATAAGGATCCATTCTGACCTCAAAAAGAGAATGAAGAGCTATTTGGTCCTAAAGTACCATATCTTAGTGCAATTGGTGCACTAATGTATTTTGCCAACACCACAAGGCCTGACATAAATTTTTTAGTTAATGTCTTAGCAAGATATAGCTCTGCTCCTAAAAGGAAACATTGTAATTGAATCAAACACATATTGCGGTATCTAAAAGGGACTATCGATATGGGCTTATTTTATGGCAATATTTGCAGTCCCAATCTTGTTGGTTATGCCATTGCTGGGTATTTATCTGATCCACATAAGGCCAGATCTCAAAAAGGTTATGTGTTTACATGTGGAGGCACTACCATATCTTGGAGATCAACTAAGCAATCAACCGTGGCTACTTTATCTAATCATGTTGAGATAATTGTTATTCATGAAGCAAGTCGAGAATGTGTGTGGTTGAGGTCCATAATACATCTTATTCAAGAAAAATGTGGTTTGATGTGTAAGAAACTGCCCACGATTTTGTATGAAGATAATGCAGCATGCATAGCACAGTTGAAGAGAGGATTCATAAAAGGAGATAGGACAAAGCACATTTCGCCAAAGTTATTTTTCACACATGATCTTTAAAAAAATGGTGATATTAAAGTGCAACACATTCGTTCAAGTGATAGTATGGCTGATTTGTTCACAAAATCTCTACCAACATCAACCTTCAAGAAGCTAATATACAAGATTAGGATGCGAAGGCTCAAGGATGTGAATTGATGCTCTCATCAGGGGGAGTTAATGCACGTTGCACTCTTTTTCCCTCACAAGGTTTTGTCCCACTGGGTTTTCCTTGCAATGTTTTTAACGAGGCAACTAAAAGGCACATTTCTAAACATGTGTACTATTTTTCCTTTTCTAGAATTTTTTTCCCATTGGGTTTTATTTTAGTTAAGGTTTTAACTAGGCACATTATTTGTTGAATAGACATTCAAGGGGGAGTGTTATAAATAGAATTCTATTTAGAGTGAATATCTATTTTTTAGAGAGTTTTACTTTGTGGCTAACTCATTTTCCCCCTATAAATAGAGGGGTCTTACCCCATTGTAAATCATCCCAAAATTCAATAAGAATTTTCTCTCTCTTTCTCTGTAATATTGTTCTTGTTCCTTTATTGTTTGATAACAAATAAAACATTCTAGCGGAAGGTTACTATTTTTTACTATTCCTGATAACTTCTTTTTTCCCTTGTATAGTAAGCTAATAGCAGCGAGTAAACATTATCCGTTATAAAATACATATTATATGTATGTCCACTAATCAAATATAACTCTTACTAATCTTCTTCATTATGTAGATAATCCCCACTACTTCTCACCATTATACTTTTAACTCACGCACCTCCATAATCTCCTCATGATCTTCCCCCATGTCCTCAGTATTCAATACCATGTTCATAATATCCATGTGTATTACCTCAATGTCCTCTTATAAATAGAGGGTTCGGGCATCACATTGTACACACTTGAATACATGGAAGAAATAAGATTCTCTCCTCTCTTTCCCCTCTATATCTCTTGTTTTTCCTTATTTTGTATTGTTTCTTTGAGCTTAGTTTCTTAACACGTTATCAGTACGAAGCTCTAACCAAGTGGGAAGATAGCTTATTTGACGATATAATTATAAATGGCCGGCAACCTTGAATCAATTTGGTTGAGCATGTGAATATATGGGCATTTCGTATGCCAAAACAATGTTTTGTTTGCTTCTGTTATACATGGAGTATCATTTTTTCGTTGCCATGAATTCTGCAATTAACTTATGTTAATATTTAAGACTTGGTTTAATTTGTGTTACTTAACAATTTAGTTTCATTTGTGCAGATGTATACATATGGAGTACCTTCTTTCGAGTGACAAACAAGAGCATATTATGATACCTTGACATCATCTCCCATATATACTGCTCCGACAGTTTACAAGCCATGATTATGGAACAGTTAACTATTGATGTAACGACCCGACCGGTCATTTTGAGAATTTAAGCTTCGTTTAGTGGCGTAAGGTCTTGAACATCTTCACATTATGTATATCGACCTGCGTGTGTGGTTGGATTCAGTTACCGGATGATCCGGAGTCGAATTGGAAGGAAAGTTTCAGTTTTGGAAGCTTAAGCGGTGGAAGTTGACCGGAGGTTTGACTTTTGTGTAAATAGCCTCAGAATGAGTTTCGGGTAATGTCAACAGCTTTGTATGGTGATTTTAGACTTAGGCGCGCGTCCGGAATTGGTTTTGGAGGTTCGTAGAGTAATTTGAGGTAATTAGGCAAAAGTTAGAAATTTGAGAAGATTGACCATAGTTGACTTTTTGGGATATCGGGGTCGGAATGCAATTTCGAGAGTTGGAGTAGCTCTGGGATGTCAATTGGGACTTGTCTGCAAAATTTGGCGTCATTTCGGGTTGAACTGATAGGCTTCGGCTTGAGTTTTGATATTTGAAGATTTGAAAATTCATAAGTTTGATTTTTGGTTTGATTCGTCATTTTGGTGTTGTTTTATGTCATTTGAAACCTCGAGCGAGTATGTGTTAGGTTATATGACTTGTTTGTGTGATTAGACGGAGTCCTGGGGGCCTCGGGTGTGTTTCAGATGGGCTTCGGGTCAATTTTCTTTTATTATCCACTGTTGATTTTGTCTTCTGGTTTATTCTATGAGATCACATAGTCATAGACGCGATCGAATAGTGTTGCCCTGAGCCGCCCAGTCCTTCCTTCACTGCGTTCGCATAGATACGTTCACGATCGCGAAAGTCTACTTTCTCCTTCTTCGCATTCGCCTTTACACCATCGCGTTCGCACAATAGAAAATAGGGTTGAGGCAGATGGCTTTTCCTTCTTTGCGTTAGCATAGGAACCTCTGCGTTCACGTAGCTTTCCTGTTCTTCTTCTCCGCGTCCGCATTCCCGCTGTCGAGTTCGCGATGCACAACTGGACAGTAGCCATTTTCTCCCTTATATGCGATCGCATCTGTTCTTCTGCAATCGCATAGCACCATTTTTGGCCAGTAAATATTTTCCTCTATGCGATTACACCTAACCCCTCGCGATCGCAATGCTTAAAAATCTCGGCAGACAAATTATATTCCAAATTCGAGGGTTGAGCCATTTTTATCACATTTTGACTTCTAGAGCTCGGTTCTTGGCGATTTTTGATGGGTTTTTCACGAAATTCAATTGGGTAAGTGTTCTTCAACTAGAATTAAATATATTCCATGATTTTATCTTTATTTTCATCATTTAATTTGTGTTTTGAGTGGAGAAAATTTTGGTTTTGAAAGAAAAATTTTAAAATGAAAAATCGTGATTTGAGGGATCAAATGGTATCGGAATTCGATAAATTTTGTATGGTTGAACTCGTATTGGAATGGGTATTCGGATTTTTATAAAATTCAACGGGTTCCGAGGTGCGGGCCCGGGGGTCACTGTTGGGTCGATTTTTATATTTTTGTAAGGATCGAAACTTTATTATTCAGAATAGTTCCTTATATGATTTATGTGTGTTTTGAAATTGTTCTAGTTGGGTTTGAGCCGTTCGGAAGTCTTTTCTCCTGAGAAGTCCATTTTAGAGTACCGAATTTTTGTCTTCGAGGTAAGTATCTTGCCTAACCTTGTGTGGGGGAACTACCCCTTAGGATTTGAGTCTTCTATGTTGATTGTAGCCCGTGTACGCAAGGTGACGAGTGCATACTCGGACTTGTTTGTACAAGGTTGGACTTTTAGGATTCTTAGGTCCTTATATCCCCTATGTATGAAGTTGTAATTGCTATGACTGAGTTCCTAATTTCTAGTTGCATCTATTCCTACTTAAATTAGAATTACTTGCTTTTAGATTTCCTTTGTTTTTTACTTGATCTTAATTGACTTGATTGAAGATTTTACCTCTTCTATCATCATGCTATATTTTTCTTCATAAACTGCCTACTTAGCTAAAATTTGTATTACCTCGCCCTATAATTTTTTATCAGTAATCAGAGTATTATATGTTGGTGTCAAGCATTCCCGTGGGTCGTATATTGTGATTGATATGATATTTCATTAAGTACTACTTATGCCTAACTTGATGATTATACATGTTGATGGTATTTTCTTGGCATTTCCTATTGTGGAGCGTTGATTCAAGTTGGGATTTATTTCGTGAAGCTAATTAATTAAGCTAGATTGGTTATAGTTGTTTCCCTTATCGGGATGATATTATTTCCATTGTTGACTCCCTTGCCGGGACAGTATGGTTTCTATTGTTTTTCATGTAGTTGATGATATTGTTTCCATTGTTGACTCCCTTGCCGGAAAAATATGGTTTCTATTATTGTTCATGTTGTTGATGACATTGTTTCCATTGTTGACTCCCTTGCCGGGATAGTATGGTTTCTATTATTGTTCATTCTGTTGATGATATTGTTTCCATTGTTGACTCCCTTGCCGGGACAATATGGTTTCTATTATTGTTCATTCTGTTGATGATATTGTTTCCATTGTTGACTCCCTTGCCGGGACAATATGGTTTCTATTATTGTTTATGTGTTGATTCCCTTGTCTGAATGCTATCATTTCATTTGTTTGGGTGAGAAAGACTGTAAAGCACGAAGGGTGATGCGTACCATTTCATTTACATTATCATGTGAGGAAAGAGTGCAAAGCACGAAGGTTGACGTCGTGCCATATTATTAAAATTAAAAGCACGAAGGGTGATGTCGTGCCATATTATTGAGAGTAAAAGCATGAAGGGTGATGTCGTGCGTGATATTGTGAGTGAGTGCTAATTCATGAAGGGTGATACCGTGCCATACTTTTTTGAGTTCATGGCACGAAGGGTGTTTCCGTGTAGGTGAGAACGAGGGACATGCATTATGATGTGATGTCTATTTCCCCGTGTATATGTGCGCCCTTACTTTGAGCTGTTATTGTTGTACTTACATATTCGGTGTGACTTGTTATTATTGTCCTGTACTTGACCTTTATCTCAATTCTTGTTGCACTGACCATGTCTTTTACTTCCTTAATTTGCTTAATTTATGTGTTGTATCTGTCAATTTCTATGGGGAGGAAGAGAGTAAAAGCACGAAGGGTGATGTCGTACACTTGTTCCATTGGAAGCTAAGTTTGAAAGACCACTACTAGAAAAGTATGTTTTTAAAAGCTTTTGATTGAAGGGATTACGTTTAAAGATTTTTCTCCTGCACAGTATATATGTATATATATGTAGATCGGAGGAAGTATCTTCTAAAAGAAGTGTTCTATTTAAAATGATTACACTTTAAAGTTTTCAATATAGATTTGTGGGTGAAGGGTTGCCTTCGAAGAATTGGCTAAATTGTCGGAGTTGTGACTAAGGTTTGAGGGGGAAATTATTGCAGTGTCGAGCCACCATTGTTCCTTTTTACTGTGTTGTGGTTTCCGCTTTTGATTCGTACTTCCGTTCTTTCTTTTGTGTATTACTACGATGTTTCATTGTTATTTGTAGTATTTTCCTTCCGCTTTGTACTTGTTATGTTGTTAATTATGTCGTGTAGTCATTAGACATATGTCATGTCATGTCATTCCTATACTTATGCCTGTTTAGTTTATCGGACCAGTGGGTGTCTTGACTAGTCCTCGTCACTACTTCACCGGGGCTAGTCTTGATACTTACTGGGCACCGTTGTGATGTGCTCATACTACTCTTCTGCATATTTTTGTGCAGATTCCAGGATTTTCATAGCCGGCCGATTGATTGTTAGCAGCGCGGTTGCTGTTGGGGAGACTCAAGGTAAAACCGCTTCAGCGTTCGCGGTTTCGGAGTCACCATCTTATGTTTCGGTTGCACTGTTGTACTTATTTCTGAACAGTGGTATTTTTAGGAGTTTTAGTGTAGTTTCTCTAAAGCTTATGACTTGTACTTACCGGGTTCTGGGAAGAAGTGTAAAATGATGAGATTTAATTCAAAAAGCACTTAGACTATTCTTATATTATAATTGATGTTTGTTAATAATAGGCTTACCTAGTCCTTAAGACTAGGTGCCGTCACGAAACCCAACGGAGTGAAATCGGGTCGTGACAATTGAGAAGATTTCTAATTAATCTTAAAAGATAATACGAATTTAAATCTATGTTGTGGTCAAATAAATTTTGTATAACTAAGATAGTTTTATTCCTTTTATATTTGATCATGTGGTTGTTCGTGAAAAAAATCAATTTGAACTTTCATTAAAGTTCGGGGAAAAATAACTTATTATTAGAAAGTAGTATATCATGAAAAGGCTCATGGGTGAGTCCACTTAGATTTATTATGCCATTGTATAAGGGTAAGACATCGGGTTTAAGTCCTGGTGCACTATGATGATAAGAGCTAGATTTGAGTCCAACCCATAATGGCCTAACATGCCTTTATATAGGTAAAGCATTGGATTTGAGTCCCAATGCACCATATTGATGATATAATGATGACTAAAGAAAAATAATGTATTTTTCATGAAAAAGCATGAAGTTTGTCCCACATGATTTGCTCCATTCTTGAATTGAATGTGATAGCGCTGCATAATAAGTCTAAATAAAGGCAAGTGGTTTACCAATGAACGTGGGCACGCCAAAGATCAAATAATAACAGTCATCATTATGATAATTGTAAAAAGGAGAACAATAAGGGTTCTCAAAATGATCCTTCAAATGTGAAGGAATATGTATTGATGTGGTCAGTTAATACGAGACACGTTTACATGATTATAGTCCATTCGTTGAAAATGTGACTTATGATAAGCATTGTAAATGCAGGCTCATTCCTGAAAGTAAATGTTGAAATATATATATGTGATAAAAATTACAGATAAGTATGTTCTTATACATGGTTGGATAAGTACCACAACTCACCTCTTAGGGAGGTTTGAGAGAAATAAAGATAATGAATATTACAATGTGGTTACATGAATATTTCATTGGTTGCATACATGTGATACGCCAAAAATATTTGATGTGCCTTAGGTTATTAAAAGCAAAGTTAAAGCAAGAAATGATTTTTCTTATGATGATTTTGACCATGACAATAATAATATGATTTTCTCAATGGATCAGAGGAGATATTCACCACTTGGATGGTGTAATAAAATATCTTATCGTACAAAACTACTTCCGGAAGAGCGAATTTATTACTACCCGGATTAATGAAATTGTTCTTGATATTTATATTGTAGCAAGTCTCAAAAGAAACTTTTTGAGTTTCAAATATAATAGCCAAAGTGGTTGGCATTTGAGACTATAAATGAAAGGAAGATCGAATATCTTCATATTACTATAATTATACCGGGTAAATATGAAAGGTTATCCGACTTTTCTTCTAGTTGTACTACAGGTGTATAAGCATGATGATGGAATTACATGCCAACAAGTAAACTAGAGGTTTACTGAAATAAATATCAGTTGGCATGACCGGTTGGCCATCCCGACTCAATTATGATGCAAAAATTAATTGAGAATTCAAATTGACATATATTAAACAAATACAAGATTCTTCAAGAATTATCATGTGCTGCTATTCTCATGATATACCAGCAAAGGTTGGGAAATCCCTTGATATCTGAAACGAATAAAAGGTGATATATGTATGAGCCCAATCACATGCCATGTGGACCGTATACTATTACAAGATTTTAATAGATGTATCTATTGTATGTCAAATGTGCATTTGTTATCAACTTGAGATTGACTTTGCAAGGTTAATTGCTCAAATTATTAGAGCACAATATCTAAATATAAATTATGATAATTTATCTTGATAATGTTGGTTTAAATCTAAATTGGTTTAGCAGAAATTATATGCCTCCAATTATAGCTAAACCATTGATTATGAGAATAAAATTCTCAAATAGAAATTTGGTATGAGGTGTATTATTTAATATACAACAGCACTTGTACGCATCTAGCCAACAAGTTATGATAAATTCTCCCTATCTTAATTAGTTTAGGATCAGGAACCAAATAATTTTCATCTAGAAATATGGATGTGATATATGATTTAACTGTTCCACCACAATGCACAAAGATGGGTCCCCAAAGAAAGTTAAGGATATGTGTTGGTGATCTCAGCATTAGGGGGAAAAATGGACAACTGAAAAAGTAATACATAGAATGAATTATTATGAGTGCACCTAGATCCTCGTACAAGAAAATATGACTTTCAAGTTCAAGTGATAATTCATTTGTAAATTATTGTCAGCCGCATTTTCTGACCCAAAGCTAAATGTCATATTTCAGCTGCTAATGCTCTAAATATAATAAAGTCCATGATGGATATAGTCTATGAAACACATGAAGCGTAATAGACTAATCGCTTCCAAAGATAAAACTCCTTGAAGAAAGAGAGGAGCAAATGATAAAGATGGTCATACTAAGGAGGCAAGTGCTCTATAAGAGCACCACAACATAACACTCTATAAGACCTCATGAAAGAGGCTCGGGTACCTAAAAATAATGAGATCTGGATAAGTTATGTTTTTATTGTGTATGACGAAATCAATGTAAAATGATCATCGCTAATATTGTTGATATAATGTAGCGCTCAATATTATTAATATTGACGAGGATCTTGAGCTCAAATCTGTCATGAAATTTGGACAGATAAATGATTGGTAAAATGAAAAATACGCAATGAAAATTGACTTCACCAGAAAAATATGAAGTTGGACGAATAGTCCTAACACCTGAAAGTATAAAGCCAGTGGAGGTATAAGTGTGTTCTTGTGCGAAAAAAGGTCAAGTCAATAGACATAAAGACGACTTGTGTCACAAGAAGATTTGTAAATATTCTGGCATTGATTATATATAGACATATTTTTCTGTGGTGAATGAAATCATTTTCAGGTTTTAATTTTGACAATACATTTGATATGCGTATAATGAAAATCGTTGAAGGATTTAAATTATTCTGAAGCATATTAAGGTTACCAAGAAACTTATTAAATAAAAGCTCCATCAAATCCCTATGTGGATTAGACCAATCATGACGTACGTGATTTATTTTTGTGTCTAGTGTAATTGGTGCACTAATGTATCTTGCTAGAACCGTGAGTATAACAATATGCTAGTGAAATATAGTTGTACTCCTATGCGGGATATATTGAAATACCATTAGTGTTATATTGCAAAAAGGAATCCTTGATATTGATTTGTTTATTCTAACAAATACCGTCAAGATTTTGTTGGTTTTGCAAATGCATGTTTTTTTTAAGTTCGTTCTTCAAACAATCTATTTGCACGTGAGGGTACTTCTATATTATGATATTCAACAATATTCCAATTGCGTTGAAGACGATATTGCATGCATAGTTCAATTAAAAGAAAAGGCTATCGAAGGAGACAAAATAGAGCATATTTCACCAAAGTTCTATTTCAAACATGATCGATGTTCAACAAATTTATTCAAGTGATAATTTGACAAACTTCTTCACAAGGCATTGTCAGTCTCAGCATTTGAGAAGTTGGTATACAAGATCGGAACACGTCATCTCGGAGAAGCATCTCGATATTTTCATCCGGGAGAGGCAAATACGCGATGTACTCTTTTTCCTTTTCTAAGCTTTTATCCCACTGGATTTTCCTGGAAAGATTTTTAATGAGACATCAAATAATGCGTATTACAAAATATGTGTACTCTTTTTCCTTTACTAGGATTTTTTCCCACATATTTTTTTTCTAGTAAGGTTTTAACGAGGCATATTATCTGTGGACATCCAAGGGAGAGTGTTATGAAATACATATTATATGGATGTCCACTAATCAAATATAACTCTCACTACTCTTCTCCATTATGTAAATAATCTCCACTACTTCTCACCATTATACTTGTAACTCCCACACTTCCATAACCTCCCCATGATCTTCCCCCATGTTTTCAATAGTTAATATCATGTCCATGACATCCCTTTGTATTACCTCATGACATCCTATTAATAGAGGGTTTAGGCATCACATTGTACACACTTGGAAGACACTTGAATACATGGAAGAAATAAGATTCTCTACTCTCTTTTTTCTCTATATCTCTTATTTTTCCTTGTTTTGTATTGTTGCTTTGAGTTTAATTTTTTAACATTATCTAATTAATTAGTCTAAATTGCTGGTCGTCAATAACATTTATATATGTTCACATGAATTAGATCTAATTAAATTGACGAACAATTTTAAAAGAAAAAATCAATTAGGTAGAGAACTCCATTTCCAGTCAATAATCCAACTTATTCCAAGTGTCTTATTCGACAGAGATGTACGTATGTGAATATTTTAGCACTACCACGCTGTGACGTTGCCTAGATTCTCTAGATTAATAATTTACAAAGCCACACTGTTCCAAGCAATTAAGCAAGGTTTTGGCAGTCCATTGGCAGGTTACACCGTATTTATCGTTTGTAGTTATATTTATAGCAAATTTATTATTCGTAGCTATATTTGAATCTTATAGCAAACCCATGAGTTAGTGAAGGTCTTGAGTTCAATTCTCACTAAGAACATTTTATTTTTCTGCATTTTTGTGTTTCGCCTTAGTTAAATTTATTGCGCGAACAGATATAGTCGATATAAATACAGCTGATACATGTTATATCCTTTGTATATATCGTTGTATACAGTTGATACAAGTTGTATCCTCTGTATACATCCTTATATTTTGCACTAATTTCAATTGATATTTATTGTATTTGTTGCACGAATGAATACAACTCTGCGAACGAATAAGTTAATACAGGTTGAATTTGTTGTGCAACTGAATACAATTGACACATATTGTATTCGTTGCATATTTGAATATAAGTGATACAAATTAATAACAATTGAACAGTATATGTGATGGTAGTTAGGAAAATTATAGTTACTTGGCTCTAATTATAGTGGTTTATGAAAATTTATGTCAGAGCAAGGATAACTAAGATTGTTTTAGTATTACAGTGTGAAAGGAAATTCTAGAATAAATATCCATTGCTAGTGTTGGGCTGCAGCCTTTCTTTGTTTTGGGCTGCATTTCAATTCAGATAATGCAATTCCTTGTAAAATAAATTGGATAAAATTTATTTGTGCAATATGGAAATGATTGAGGGTGGACTTTTTGAGAGGAAAAACATGCTTGCACACCAAAATTCCCCCATGTTCTTGGGAAATTAATGCACTATTACTGTTTGTTAAAATGCTTAGCAATGTCATAACCCATCGTATTACAATTGATTTATGAGGAGTTTTCATAAATCACTCTAGTTTAGAGCTTAGTAGATATAATTTTCCTAACTACCATTCGTAGCTACTATTCGTATTATTAATTTGTATTACTTTGTATACAAACGTATAACTAATACAGCGTATATCCACCTCATTTGTTCTCTATTTAACTAGGATTCAATCATAATGAGTTATCACCTTTCAGCTAAAAGTGAAAACAAGAAAAGAAAGTCACTTTTGGCTATGGTTGCCCTCTTCTCAAAATCATTTACTCCTAAAAAACGCTTTCAGTAAAAGCACATGGTGGCACCAAATCATCAATTAAAAGATAGCCATTCCAACTCAATATTGATAACAAAGGAGTATTTAAAAATCCTTGACTCCACGAAATAATATGCGAATATATTATAAAAATAATAAATAAAATAATATAAAATTATTTTTCCCTCGAAGCACGTGATAACTTTAATGGAGCATCACTCTCATGAATTGAAGAACATGTTTGGTCCAAAAAATTGGGGTTGGGGTGAGTAGAAATCGAATCCGGATTGAGGTGCCACGTGTCCCAATGAAATAATTATGCCAACACATTAAAAAGGGACCACATAATATTTCGTTAGTCGCGGAGTAGTTTTAAACTGAAAGATAATATTGTATGCAAATATGGACCAAAAGGCGAACGGAAAGTAAAAGTAAGACCTAATACTTGCGTACGCGGGCACTTAAACTTGGAGTCCGGAACCAAAGTGGCATTCATTAGGACTCAAGCAACCAAAATAGATTAAAAAAACTGACACCATTTTATATATTGCCGGGTTATTCACCGCGCAATTCCTTAACGCCAGTTTTGTCTATTAAGGTATAGCACGGTGAATAATCGCGCTATAGATAAGATGTTGTCCCACCAATAATTTGTCTGCAATTAATTGACCCACAAATAATTCATATGTGTATAGCACCTATTATGCATGCGATATACATCAAATAATTGCACCCCCTTCCCAGACAGG
Organism: Nicotiana knightiana; assembly: GCA_005239525.1. NCBI lineage: Eukaryota > Viridiplantae > Streptophyta > Magnoliopsida > Solanales > Solanaceae > Nicotiana > Nicotiana knightiana. The sequence goes on along the minus strand of ML409170.1, from coordinate 4,674 downwards.
TTTTTCCATATTTAAGGAGTTTCAGAATTTGATAAAAATCCATTCAGGATCCTTCAGTTCTTCCGAAATATTTGTTCGTTAAGTTATTTTGCATTTTGTCATAATGTTCGAAGAGCGAAAAATTATGGCTTTATTATATTAGGGGGTGAGGTTGTGGCGGAGAATAACTCAGTACGCTATAGTTGTTCTCCACATTGTCATGTTAAGTTGTCTCTTACAATGAAGTACGATAGATTGTCGTTGTTATGTAAAAAAAATGAATGTGAGAAAACGTTCGGTGAATATTAAAGTAACCGAAAGATATCTGTATTCTGTTACTCCGCAAGGGATTGCTTGTCATGCTGAGTTTAACATCGAAGACGATAAAAAACTGACAGATTTTTTGAGGACTCCGGATGAACACCAGGAACTTCTTGTGATAAAAATGTTGGAAATGTACGTCAAGGCTGAAGACATACGCAATAACGAGGTTTCGCAAAGTAGGGATATCCCTCAAATATCGGGTGGTTATTTTGGAGCAGTTTTAGCCGAACAGGTTCCAGGTGAAAGAGTTTGTCCTAATCTGAACTTATCTCCACAGGTGAATGAGGATCGAGGATACAATTTCTCTCCAAGTTTACATAATCCACAAGCCGAGTGGTAAACTTCAATTTTCCCTTGTGTTACGATATTTATTTTTATGTATTGAGTTTGTATTAACATTCATATATTCTACAGGGGGTACCAGCCAGATATAAATTTTATAAATTATGAACCAACGGACAGTTAGAATATGCCTAGTTTTGGTATCTTGGATCATAGTGGTCCATCAGGGAGTCATCACCAATAGGAAAATGTGCATCATGGAATATCAACAAATTAAGATTTGTAAGTGAAGTGATAAAGTTTATATGTAAAGTTTGGATGAACTTGAGAAACTCATTATTTTGTTGGTTGTGTAGTGAAAATGAGCAACTTGAAGGTCATGTCCTTACTCAATTTCCCGAAGACGATATATTTAATCGGGATTTGGTAGATGCGCAGAGTCGGGAAGATGATAGTGATTATGACAACAATGCTGACGAGTCTGGAGATGACACATCCTTCCCTGATGAGGGTGACGATGATGAGGACGAGAACGAGAATGAGAACGAATGATGAACTTGATTTGACGAGGGAGAATGTTACACCTCCCGTTAAACCAAGAGTGTATGAGTCCCATGTGCGGTTTCATTCAAGGGAGATTTTCTACCTTGATCAGTTTCCAAATATGTCGGATGTCGATGCCCTCACAAGGACTCTTGCTAAAATTCGGACAACAATGTGGGATGAATCTAGAGCAATGGTGCTGTCAAAGGGCATGCTTTTTGCTGATAAAGCGCGCCTAAGCAGCGATACGAATGTACAGCATAAAAGCGTGTCGTGATATCGTGGTTCATGAGTCATCTCCTGAAGTATACAAGGTTATTTGTCCTAGATGGTTTCAAGGTTGTAATTGGATGCTGCGTGCGAGAAAGTTGAAAACAAATATGTGGATTGTGGGGAAATACATTGGCACCCACAATTATGAAATGGACACATTCAATGAGAATCATTTTAACTTGAGTGTTGACTTGATTTCTCTTGTCTTGATTCCACACATTGAAGCGTTCATAAGGTACAAGACCAAAGAGTGTATAACATTTGGCCACCAGGTATATGGATGTACCTGTAACGACCCGATAGATCATTTTGCTTTCTAAAATCCTGTTCCCCTAAATAAGACTTCACGTACATGCTTTTACTGTTTTATGACGTACGGGGATGATTAGTTCGGAATTTGGAATGGTTCGGATTGAAATCGAAATACTTGGTTCCTTAAGGTTGGCTTAAAAGACCAAGTTTGACTTCGGTCAATACTTTGAGTAAACAACCTCAGAATCGGGATTTGGCGGTTTCAATAGGTTTGTATGATGATTTCGGACTTGGGCGTATATTCAGATCGGGTTTTGGATGACCCGGGAGCATTTCAACGCCTAATAGTGAAAGTTGGTTCTTGAAGGTTTTAAAAGTTTTTTAAACTTGGTTTGGAGCGGGTTTTGGTGATATCGAGGTCCAAACGGAATTTCGAGACCTGGAATAGTTCCGTAACATCATTTAAGGCTTGTACAAAAAATTTGGTGTCATTCCGTGTAGTTTAAGTACGTTTCAGCGCATTAGAAGTAAATTGAAGAACTTGAAGTTCTTAAGTTTGATTCAATTGGTTTTGGTGTGCGGTTCTTAGTTTTAGTGTTGTTTCGGTCGTTTCGAGAGTTCGAGCGAGTCTGTTTTATGATTCCAGACTTACGGGTATGTTCAGGTGGGAACCCGGGGGCCTTGAGTGTCGATTGGACGAGGCTCAAACCATTTTAGGAACTGAAGCAACAGAAGCTCCCCAGATCTGTCATAATCGCACCTGCGCTTGGCCAGCCGCAGGTGCGACCTCGCAGGTGTGAGCCAATCCTCACAGATGCAGCCAAAGTAGGGCAGACCAGGTTCCACATATGCGGCCCTTCCTCCGCAGAAGCATGACTGTAGAAGCGGGAACCCGTCCGCGAAAGCGACCCCTAACCGGCCCAGTCAATTTCGCAGAAGTGGACCCCTTTCCGCAGAAGAGAGGGCGTAGGTGCAGCCCTACGACCGCAGGTGCGGAAACCACTAGAGGCAGTGAGCCTCATTTATTGCGGGCTAAGGCCATTTTTATCATATTTTCTTCCACTCTTGGGCGATTTGAGAGATTCTAAGGAGATGATTTCGACCTAGCTTTGTAAGGTAAGTAGTTTCTATTAAACGTGAGTGTAATACATAGATTATGGTAGATTTAAACATGAAAATTGGTAAAAATCATGGGTTTAGATGAAAAACCTAGGATTTAATAAAAACGAGATTTTACCACGAAAATGATCATGAAACTTAGTGAAAATCATATATTGCGTTCCTAAGGTTATGGGTAACAACTTTATTCAAAAATTTCCGGAATCCGTGCGTGTGGGCCTGGGGGTGAATTTTAGGAATCTTGCAATTTGGGTTCGGTAATCACTTTAATAGTGAAGATATGAACCTTTGAGCATAGATTGATCGATTTATGTAATGTTAGGCTAGTTCCGAGTCGTTTGGCATGAAATTTGGAGGTTTGAGCGCATTCTTGGATTGGGAAGTAGACTTTGAGATGAGGTAAGTCTCTTTTCTAATCTTGTAAGAGGGTCTATACCCCATAGGTGGACTTAATTAATATGTGTTACTTTTTGTGGGTGCTACTGTCACGTTCCGAAATTCTCACCGCCGGGATCATGATGGCGCCTAACATCACACTTGCCAGAGATTATTTAGCCATTTCTTTTCATTCTTAGTAATTATAAATAAACAGGAAAAATAGAGCGAAATAACTAAATATATATATATATATATATATATATATATATATATTATTGTTATTGTCATTGTTATGGAGGAATAAAAGAGGATTTTGTGTTGTCTGGTGGGATCAGGATGCGCGCCACATCAATATATGTGTTTATGTATTTTTCTCTGACTGTATAAGTTATTCGGTAGTTTTACATTTCTCCTAAGGATTGTTTATAGCTGGATGTTGATAAGACACTAGAGTTATGTATTTACTTATACTAATCTCCTTTCTGTCTTATTATTTACCGTCTGTAGCTTATATTGTGAGTGTCCCACCGTAGCATCGTCACTCCTTCATCGAGGTTAAGTTCGGCACTTACCAGTACATGGGGTCGGTTGTACTGATACTGCACACTGCACTTTCTGTGCAGATTTCGGAGCAGGTAGTGGTTGATTGAGAGATTGGCTCAGGTTACACAGTTTGGAGACCCCAGGTAGTCCTGCTGGCGTCCGCAAGACCAACCTTCCCCATCGACATCTCTATATTATTGTTTTTCTTTATTTCAAAAAACAGTTGTAGTTTCTTTCAAACAATTTATTGTAGAAAATTCATAGTATGTTCGTGAATTGTGATACTGAATTTCTGGGTAGAAGTAGTATGTAAATGACATCGATATATACACACATTTATATATATATATATATATATATATAAATGTGTGTATATATCGATGTCATTTACATACTACTTCTACCCAGAAATTCAGTATCACAATTCACGAACATACTATGAATTTTCTACAATAAATTGTTTGAAAGAAACTACAACTGTTTTTTGAAATAAAGAAAAACAATAATATAGAGATGTCGATGGGGAAGGTTGGTCTTGCGGACGCCAGCAGGACTACCTGGGGTCTCCAAACTGTGTAACCTGAGCCAATCTCTCAATCAACCACTACCTGCTCCGAAATCTGCACAGAAAGTGCAGTGTGCAGTATCAGTACAACCGACCCCATGTACTGGTAAGTGCCGAACTTAACCTCGATGAAGGAGTGACGATGCTACGGTGGGACACTCACAATATAAGCTACAGACGGTAAATAATAAGACAGAAAGGAGATTAGTATAAGTAAATACATAACTCTAGTGTCTTATCAACATCCAGCTATAAACAATCCTTAGGAGAAATGTAAAACTACCGAATAACTTATACAGTCAGAGAAAAATACATAAACACATATATTGATGTGGCGCGCATCCTGATCCCACCAGACAACACAAAATCCTCTTTTATTCCTCCATAACAATGACAATAACAATAATATATATATA
>MDKJ01153761.1:0-16213 GCA_005239525.1 Nicotiana knightiana | reverse complement strand
GTGCCCGCTGAATAATATGAGCAACTCCTATCTAAAAGGAGTTGCAAAGTATTATTTATGTTGCACGGGGTGATCCTCTAGGCTAAAAAACTTAGGACTCCCCCTCCCTCCTTTATATATGTTCTATTCATACTTAGTTGTTTAATATAGACCATTGTAGTTGTATCCTTGTAGTCCTCAAAGACTTGTACCAATTGATTTGTGTTATAATGAAACTCGTCGACTATTATATTTCTTTGTTTATCTGATCACCTAGCCTAATAAACATAGTCTTAAGTTCGGCCGGACCCACAATTGTGGACCTCAAAGAGTGCCTAATACCTTCTCTTTGAGGTAATTTTAGCCCTTACCCGATCTTTGGAGGCGTTGACTAGTCAAATAGAGTTATTTGCATAATAGGTGGCCTAACGCACCTTAAAACCGTTAGGTGGAGACTCTTCTATTTTAATACCCACTTAAAAAGAGTTGTCACATGTCGAAGCTCGCTTTCGCGAGAAAAAGGGGCGTGACAGCATGACGACTCTGTTGGGGATTTACTTTTAGGCTCTTACCATAATGAACTTGGCATATGTGGATTTCCTTCTTTATTACATGAACATCCCTTCACTTCCTCTCCTTTATTTGTTTAAATCTGCTATGATATGCGCATCCCTTCCCCTGTTCACCTTTACTTGTTTAAATCTTCTATGACATGCACATCCCTTCCCTTATTCACCTTTACTTGCTATGACCGCTCTTTTATCTTTTCATTATTGCTATAACATGCGTACTTCCTTACCTGCTTCTACATTCTTGCATATATTCTACTAACTTAACTGACTTCTTCCTTTTTTCTTTCGTTTCTACGTTTTCCCTGTTTACTTTGCTATTATATTTACTACTTTCACATATTTTATCCTGCAAATATTTGGCAACACATTATTATCTCTGCATAAAGCATGTTCCACATCATATTTCACTCTTGCCAATTATCAACATAGCGACGCTTGATGAGTGTCCCCGCTCTTCCAAAATTATCATTTTAAATTGGAAAGGCTTATCTGCAGTAGACTATTCAATCAGCGGTGCAATCGACGGTCCCGTGCCTTTCCCTCTCAAGTTTTCCACTTGGGAGTACCAGTCTAGACCATTATAGAAACCCTACTCCAACTTAAAATGTACATGCATCATGCTAAACCTAGTACGGGTTGGACCATTATTAATGTAACAACCCGCTAAGATAAACCTTGTCCAAAGTCCGATGGGATTTCCACAATCCGAATGGACACTATCATATTATGTGCATTTCTTGGAGAAAATGAGCAAATGTGTTGATCATTATTGTGTCAATAGCCAAATATGGAGGGGGAAAGGGGCTAACTTTTGTTTATTTGCAGAAAATTAGGCACGAAGTCCCCAGCTTCGGTATGGTCCAAAATATCCCACCCTTGCTACTCGACCGGTGGAAAGATCTTGCACCTTGCGATAAGAACCATGTGAGAAGAGTATTGAGTAACCTACCATCCTTGCCAAACATTCAGCCAAATAGGTCATTGATTGAGGCCGCTACCATGTTATGGGATGAGAAAAGGGTTTCGATTTGGCAAGATAGAAATGACTCCTCTCCTGGAACAAATAAGAGTCTTCGCTAAGTTGCCATGGAATAGTCCAGGATTACTAGTGCCTGAGAATCGCACCCCTGGGGTTTTCTAAAGATACTGGGTTTCAAGAAAAAGACGAGCTGCTCTATTTAAAGTAGTCATATATCCCTTTTAAATTTATTTACGAATAGTATGGTCATAGCAAGTCATATCGTCTTCATTATGATGAACTTACCATTACTTCCTTGGGTTGGACGCACCGTCGAGTTTATGTGTTCATCGTCTGCTTCTTGGGGTTGTTGATATTTCCAATGAAAGGGTGAAGGATCCATACTCGCTTAGTCATGGTTTCTAGGACTTTGATGGAAGGCATCAAAGGACAAACTTATACCATCAGCTGTTACTATAAGTTTGTCTATTGGAACACTTTCAGAGAGGAGAATACCGTCAAGAGATTCTGTGTCGGCCATTGAATGAGCACATAACTTACCATCACCCAAAGAAAATGACATTTATCCCAGACAGGTTTGCACAACCTAGAAATGCTGTCATTTGGGTGTGTTTCTTCAGCAATCTGACATACAAGCAAGTACATTGGATGTTTGAATGGTTTCCTAGTAGTGAGTTCATCATCAGGTTAAGAGAGAATACTCATTTTGTATTGATGGGGTTGCGAGGTATTTATCCGTAAGCTCTTATAAGGGTAATGAGACAAGCAGAAAGAAAACAGGTAATACCCGTGTTTCCAACATGGTCCAGTACAAGATAGATTACAAAGGGGACGTCATTCCATTCAAGTTCAAGGCACAACATATGTGGAACCAAAAAACCATCGTGGAAAGAGAAACCATTGAGACACACAGGTATCATGCCAGTCATGTGTACTTCTATCCATCGTGGTTGGTGGACGATGTAGCAGAAGATGTCAAGCCAGGAGTCAATCTGAAAGATAGGATCATAGATGGCGCTGCTAAGGCACATGTTAAGTATAGAAGGCTACGCAAAAGGGTTTTCGAGTCTGAAGCCAAACATCTGGAACAACACAAAATGAACATGGAAGAAATAAAAGAATGGAAGGAAGTTTCCACTAAGTCAACAGAGAGATTGGAATACTTGGAATAAGGATTGATGGAGGTTGAAGGAAAGATGAGGAACAGACTCTCAGATTATCAAAGCATGGATGGTAGTGAAGGAGGGCATCTAGCAAAGGCTTACTTACTATTGGGTATGCGCGATCTAGGGAACCTGATTGATGGAGTCAAAAGAGCCAAGCACGAGGAAGGTCTTTCATGCACCAAGTAGACTAGGAAATGATATTCTTTACTTCTTTTTAACTTTACCTTAATGAAATGACACAATTATTGGCATCGATTTTCTCCAAATCTATGTGTCGCTTAGGCCTACCTCAGGCATAATGAGGTCCCTTAAATTGGGACGCGAATCATTGCATGAATTTGCAAAACATGTTTTAATACCACAAGCATTCTATCAATATTCCTTACTAACTTGGCTACCTTTTGTTTTGTTTTTTCTTTTCTTTTGATTATTCCCATCCCCCAAGGTTGGTTCGTACATACTGGCATCGTCAGAATATCACACTAGATCTAGAGGACCTCCACCTCCTCCTCCATCAAGCGATCCCAAAGGAAAAGGGAAAGGGAAAATGGATGATTTGAGTGGTATCAGAAAAGACAATGCTACCATGGCAAGAAATGTTGAAACCTCGGATGGTCAAAGTACTCCGACACATAATGAACTGGTCTTACGACTGGAACAGAAAATCTTCGAACTACAAGGCGAACTTGAGTAGGTCCGAAACATGGAAAACCTTTCCCTCACTCTTAAAGTCACTGATATTAACCAAAAAAATTGGACTACCCAAAACCAGACACAACCACAAAACACACAACCCCAAAACCCACCACCAAATACTCATGCACCACACCAGTATGCCACACCTCCTCAGAAGCTTAATCCTCCACCAGTTCCAACTCCTCAACAACACCCTCATCATCCAATTCAATACCCATAAACCACTACTTATCACACTCCTCAAAATGCACCACAACTTACTCCTGATCCCCAAAACTCAACCAATGACCACCATTATACCCAAGTTCCCGAAGTCCATCAAAGTAATCCAATATATGTGGAAACTTTACCCCATACTGCACAACAAGCCCTATACATACCCATCAACCGAAAAATACATGCTCATTAAGAACATGGCACAGGAACTCAAGAAGCTCACTGGTAGAGTTCAAAATGTTGAAGTCGATAAAGGCGTTGAAGGTCCAAATTATGAGTACCTATGTATTCAGCCGGATGTGGAACTGCCGGAGTGTTACAAACCTCCCAAGTTCTAAATGTTCGATGGGATTGGTGATCCAAAAGTGCATCTGAGAACATATTGTGACAAACTTGTAGGAGTGGGCAAGAATTAACAAATCCGCATGAAACTGTTCATGCAAAGCCTCACAAGAGATGCTTTGTCTTGGTACATCAGTCAATACCCAAAGAAGTGGGTTAGTTGGATAAGCATAGTTCCAGACTTCATGGACAGATTTTGATTCAACACGGAAAATGCGCCAGTTGCTTTCTATATTCAAAACCTTAAGAAGAAGCCAGTAGAAACCTTCCGCGAGTATGCTACTCGTTGGAGATCAGAAGCCACGAAAGTAAGGCCAGCACTTGAAGAATAACAAACGAACAAGTTCTTCATCAGAGCTCAAGACCCGCAGTATTATTAAAGGTTAATAGTTATTGAAAATCACAAATTCTCCAACATCATCAAGCTAGGAGAACGAATATAATAAGGGATTAAGAGTGGGATGGTAACCAACTTCGAGGTGCTGCAAGACACGAACAAAGCTTTACAATTGGGATGTAGTTCGAAAAGAAAGAAGTAGGTGTAGTAATGGCAGCCCAGGGTCCTAAGTCTCCTTTTATATACCAAACACCTCCATCCACATACCAACCCTCACCCCCAGATACCAACAATCTGCTACCACTTATCATGCCTATAATACTCAACCCGCATATTACCACTCTCCACCACCCGCCCACCAAAACTACCAAAAACCACGACAAAAGTTTTACCGAAAACCACCTAGACAATACACCCCAATTGACGAACCCATTGACCAACTGTACGGGAGGCTCAAGGCTGCTGGTTATATCATTGCCATTCCTACCATTGCTATGGATAATTCTTCCCAATGGATCAACCCCAACAAGACATGTGCCTATCATTTAGGCATGAAGGCTCATATCATTGATGAGTGAAGCACACTGAAAGATAAAATTTGGATTGATTGACACTAAGGTCATACAAGAAAAGGAAGTTTCAGCAAATGTTCATAACTATCCTCTCCTGGATCACAGATGTGAGAGAGTGAATATGATAGAGACAGATGAGGAATGGAACCCTAAGGGGTCAATAGGACTTATTCGAGAGAGAGATGCTCATAAAACATCTCCAGTCACCCTCACGCCGGTTGTGGTCCAAACCCAGGCGTCGTTAGATGTTGAGGTATCTACACCCTTCACCGTAATGGTATCCCCACGCCATCCTACCAGTCTGATGCCATCCCATGAGACTATATCGAGGAAGCGAGGAGAAAAAGAAAAGCAAAAATAGAGGGAAAAGGGGTAGCACAAGGTATGCCTAGAACCAACTGAGTTTACATGCTTGAGAGCCTAGGGGGAACAAGCAAGGAAGATGCATCTAAGCTGCCTATTGTCGAGACTGGTAATGATGATCTTTGGAGGAAGGTGCAAGTAAGAGAGTAATCTGTCGTTGACCACTTGAAAAAAACTCCCGCTGAGATATCCATCTTGTCACTGCTGCAAAACTCAGACATACACAAGAATGCTTTGATGAAGGTATTAAGTGAAGCTTATGTACCCATCAACATCACTAATGGGGAGATGGGTAACATGGTCGGACATGTTGGAGAGTCACAAAATCACCTTTCATGAAGATGAATTACCACCAGAAGGATTGAGTCACAACATGGCACTACACATCATAGTGCAATTTGAGGATAAGTTCATCGCCAGGGTCCTAATAGATGGAGGTTCAAGTCTCAACATATGCTCACTGACCACTCTGAAGGGATTAGGTAAAGGCATGCATGAGATACAGATGGGAAGCATGAATGTGAAAGCATTTGATGGGTCACAAAGAGCTACCATTGGAGAGATCAACCTTATTCTATATATGGGCCCGACTTGGTTTGATATCGAGTTTCAGTTGCTGGATATATCTACTACTTACAACCTATTATTGGGACGACCATGGATACATGTTGCTAGTGCAATGGCTTCAACCCTGCATCAGACTGTGAAGTTTGAGTGGAATTATTAGGAGGTGATCATTCATGGAGACAAAAGTAACCCTATCTACACCAATCAGAATTTTCCAGTCATCGAAGACAGAAAGAAGCTGGGTGGAGAAACATGTCATCGCATTGAGCGAGGCAACGCAATTGAAAAAGACCGATGGTGGAGCAACAAAATAGAAATCATACTGATATGGACATGGTATGAACCCGATAAGGGTCTCGGTAAAAATCTCCAAGGGATCACCAAACTCGTACAACCACAGTGTCATAGTACGACTTTTGGACTCAGATATGAATACACATGGTAGGAGTACCAGGATTGGTCACCACCATGGCGTGGTCCTTATTATCCAGTGGAACAACCGGTACCACCTCTACAACAAACATTCCATCAATCTGACATGATGTGGGCATCCGAGGAAGATGAAGTTTTAGCAGGCATGAGGAAGATGTTTCTAGACAAAAGGATATGGACTCCAGTGCAATAGTTTAGGAGGAGGAGAAGGAGGAAGACCTCACCATTCAGACCGTGGAGAAAGGAGTTGTTCTCAAGAACTGGACTACTGCACCATCCCGGGCCCATCGAGTTCCTGGGTAGCCTGGCAAATTAGCATGAATTACTTTACAAAAATAGTTTTGAGCATTTGAGACATTTTTCAGTATTTTATTTTGAAATAATTGCTCGATTCATCGAGCTGCAGTTGTTGACGGCTTAAGATTTTATTAATGTATTACTACATTTCGTATTTATTATTATTCTTTACATTTTCTTTTTCAGCATTATTATTACTTATCCCGATGAACCTACGAATGCGACATGTAATGAGACAACGCGACATGAGAATAGTGATTCAGAGAATCTGGAAGATGATATAATACCTAAGGAAATCATCAGAGAAATGGAAAACTTTGAAAACAAACCAAAGTCCAATTTGGAGGAAATTGAGACCATTAACTTAGAGGATTCTGAAACGGTCAAGGAAAGACGTATAAGCATTCATCTATCACCGTTAGAGAAGGAAGAGTACATCAGATTCCTAAAAGAGTATGAAGATATATTTGCATGGTCCTACGATGATATGTCAGGTTTGAGCACATCCATAGTAGCTCACAAGCTACCCACTAATCCCATGTGTCCATCGGTAAAGCAGAAGCTCAGAAAATTCAAGCCGGATATGAGTTTGAAGATAAAAAAAGAGGTCACCAAGAAAATCAAAGACAAGGTTCTTTGAGTGGTCGAATATCCGACTTGGTTGGCCAACATTGTGCTAGTTCCAAAGAAATATGGGAAAGTTACAATATGTGTCGATTATCAAGATCTGAACAGAGCAAGTCCCAAAGATGATTTCCCACTGCCCAACATACACATACTAATTGACAACTGTTCCAAGCATGAGCTCCAATCCTTTGTGGATTGCTTCGCAGGATACCATCAAATATGGATGGATAAAGAGAATGCCGAAAAGACAGCTTTCATTACACCATTGGGGATATACTATTACAAAATAATGTCGTTTGGTGTGAAGAACGCTGGGGCCACCTATATGAGAGCCATGAAAACCATATTCCACGACATGATACACAAGGAAATAGAGGTGTACGTGGATGACATTATCATTAAATCTAAAAGGAGTCCGGATCACATAGTAGGCTTGAGGAAATTTTTTGACCGTCTTCAACAATACAATTTGAAGTTGAATCCTGCAAAATGTGCCTTCAGAGTCCCAGCTGAAAAATTCTTAGGATTCATCGTCAATCACCGAGGGATTGAGTTGGACCTATCAAAGGTAAAAGCTATCCACGACCTACCACCTCTGAAGAATAAGAAAGATGTGATGATCTTTTTAGGGCGACTCAATTACATCAGCCGCTTCATATCACAATCAACCGTGATATGTATGTCAATCTTCAGGATGCGAGGAAAGATGCTGCAACAAGCTAGATTGAAGAATGCCAGAAAGCTTCAATAAAATCGAGGAGTATTTATCTAAACCACTTGATCTGGTCCCACCAAAACCAGGAAGGCTGCTGCTGGTTTATTTTTCCGCATTAGAGGGAGCTTTTGGTTGTGTTTTGGGACAACTTGAGGAAACTGGAAGAAAGGAGCATGCAGGTATATTATCTGAACAAGAAATTCACACCTTACGAAGCCCGATATTCTTTGCTAGAACGCACTTTTCGTGCTTTGATGTGGATAGCTCAGAAGTTGAGACATTATTTCTGTGCATACACTACAAATCTCATATTAAGGATGGATTCGCTAAAGTACATATTTCACAAGCCCATGCGTTCGGTAAAGTTAGCAAAGTGGAAAATATTGTTAAGCAAATTCGACATCGTCTATGTAACTCAAAATGCGGTCAAAGGGAAAGCATTGGCAGATCATCTTGCAGATAATCCCGTAGACGGAGAATACGAACCATTGAAAATATATTTTCCTGATGATGAGATGTCATTTGTGGGAGAAGATATCACCGAGGCATATGATGGTTAGAGAATGTTCTTATATGGGGCATCAAACTTCAAAGGAGTGGGTATCGGATCTGTCTTAGTATTAGAGACCGGTCAGCACTATCCGGTATCCGCCAAACTCAGGTTTCCATGCACCAACAATATGGCATAATATGAGGCTTGCAGTTTGGGGCTTAGGTTGGCCATTGACATGAATGTTCAAGAGCTGCTGGTAATTGAAGATTCCGATCTTTTGGTGTATCAGGTTCTAAGAGAATGGGCTACGCAGAACACCAAAATATTGCTATATTTGCATTGTGCACACGAGTTGATCAAGAGGTTCACAAAGATAGAATTCAAACATGTTCCAAGGATTCCAAACGAGTTCGCAGATGCGTTAGCCACTTTGCCTTCAATGATACAACTCCCAAACAAGAATTTCATTGATCTTATCCCAATAGGGATTCATTAACAACCCACTTATTGTGCTCATGTTGAAGAAGAGATTGACGGAAATCCATGGTTCCACGACATCAAGAAGTACCTGGAAAAGGGAGAATACCTAGAGACTTCTACCCATACACAGAAGGTCACACTTTGAAGATTATCCAAGCATTTGTTTCAAAGCGAGGGAATTCTATGTAGAAGGACTCTTGACCCTGGATTACGATGTGTCGATGCCAAGGAGGCATCCAGATTGCTCGAGGAAATACATGCCGGAACTTGCAGACCACACATGAATGGTTTCATCTTAGCCAAGAAGATAATAAGAGCATGTTATTTCTGGATGACTATGGAAACAGACTACATCAAGTATGTTCAGAAGTGTCACCAATGCCAAATACATGCTGACATGAAACGAGTACCACCCAATGAACTCAATGCAACAAGTTCACCCTTGCCTTTCTCCGCTTGGGGTATGGATGTCATCGGCCTAATCGAACTCGTTGCTTCAAATGGACATAGTTTCATTCTGGTGGCCATAAACTACTTCACAAAATGAGTTGAAGTTGCATCTTATAAAGCAGAAACTAAGAAGGTTGTAGTAGATTTTATTCGGGACCGCATTATTTGTCAATTCGGAGTACCAGAGTCAATCATTACTGATAACGCCGCCAATTTAAACAGCGATTTGATGAAAGCCATGTGCGAAACATTCAAGATCAAGCATAGGAAGTCCATAGCATATAGGCCATAAATGAACGGAGCCGTAGAAGCCGCCAACAAAAACATGAAGAAGATATTGAGGAAAACGGTGAACAATTATAAATAATGGAACATGAAGCTTCCATTTTCTTTACTTAGATATCTTACCACAGTTCGCACATCAACCGGGGCAACTCCCTACCTACTGGTTTATGGTACTGAAGTTGTTATTCCTGCTGAAGTAGAAATCCCTTCTCTAAGAATCATACAAAAAGTCGAGCTCATCGATGCAGAATAGGTACGAAGCTGCTATGAACAACTAGCTCTCATTGATGGGAAAAGAATGAATGCAGTATGTCACGGTCAACTATACCTGAGCAGAATGGAAAGAGCTTTCAACAAAAGGGTTGGGCCAAGGCAATTCACACCCGGGCAATTAGGGCTAAAGCAAATTTTCCCGCATCAGGATGGAGCCAAGGGGAAGTTCTCACCCATCTGGCAAGGTCCTTACATGGTTCATCGGGTACTAACAGGAGGAGCACTTATACATGACGAAATGGATGGAGAGATTTGACCAAAACTTATCAATTCAGACGCAGTCAAGAGATACTATGCTTAAGATTGTTTCTATTTTTCCATTTGATGTAACTAAACTACGCTTGACTTGATTCCCGTTTAAGAGGGGATACGTAGGCAGCCCCCTGGGTTCGGTCACATCTATAATAAAATATTCATTTCCCCGTGATCAGAATCTGGGCTAGGATATAGAGTTTGTTCAATTTCATCACGTGTGTAACATCCAAGGAATGTGTTGTCAGGAGTATGCATTTAAATTGGGGCAGAATTTTGAGTTTAAAATTCTAAAGCAGAGAGGTTGAAATGTCTCTAAATGTGTTGCTGCCACCGGTTCATCTAAATTATTTGATCTCATGCATTATCATATATTTTAAACACCTACACTTTTGCAAATAATTTTATCAAGTGCACACATGCTTTTCGAAAACTTTGTTTCTACGGCAGCCAAATGTTACCCAAGGTAACTCAAGAAGGAACCCAAGAGAGGAATGAAGGCAATGCAGGGAATCAAGAGCACAAACCAACCATCCCCTGCAAAAACTCACAATTTTCCTTTGAATGCAGGTACGATAGACACAACAGTAATATGCGCAAATACATACCTTCATGACGACAAGTTGCTAAACGCAAACACATCAAGCTAAGAAATACTTTACTATCTCGTATTGCTTTTCTTGCATAAGGCTAAGCATTTCCTTTCTCTACATGAGAGTAAGTATTGTCTCCATTTCTTACATGAGTCTAAGCATTGCATTCGTAATTGCATAAGGATAAGAGCTGCCTTTCTCTGCATGAGACTAAGCATTGTCTCCATTTCTTGCATGAGGCTAAGCATTTTCTCCTTAATTGCGTAAGGCTAAGCACTTCCTTTCTCTGCACGAGACTAAGCATTGTCTTCATTTCTTGAATGAGGCTAAGCATTGCTTCCGTAATTTCATAAGGCTACACACTGCCTTTCTCTATATAAGACTAAGCATTGTCTCCATTTATTGCATGAGGCTAAACATTGCCTCCTTAATTGCATATGGCTAAGTACTACCTTTCTCTGCATGAGACTATGCATTGTCTCCATTCTTGCATGAGGTTAAGCATTGCCTCCGTAATTGCATAAGGCTAAGCACTGCTTTTGTTTGCTTGAGACTAAGCATTGTCTCTAGTTCTTGCATAAGGCTAAGCACTGCTTTCTTTGCATGAGACTAAGCATTGTCTCCATTCCTTGCATGAGGCAAAGCATTGCCTTCATAATTTCATAAGGCTAAGAACTGCCTTTCTTTGCATGGGAATAAGCATTGTCTCCATTCCTTGCATGAGGCTAATCATTGCCTCTATAATTGCACAAGGCTAAGCCTTGCCTTTCTTTGCATAAGGCTAAATACTGCCCTCAGCATCGCATGAAACTAAGCATTGCCTCTCCTTGTCAGAGACTAATCATTGTCTCATTTGCTTATATGAGATTAAACATTGTCTCATTTCCTCATATTAGATTAAACATTGTTTCCACTACACTGCATAAGACTAAGCATTGCCCTCATCTCATATAAGAGTAATCCTTGTCTTGTCTCGTCCTTGCATACAACTAAGCATCTTATCTATGCATTTCATCGGTTGAAACATCACCATTTTTTCTGAAGGCGTCATGGTCCGAAGGTACCATCCTCATAGCCAAAATACACCATTCCATGGCCTGAATTTCTCTCAAAACTGCACATCTTTATTCAAAGGCGTCATAGTCCGGAAGCATCATCCTCGTGGCCCGAGGACACCATTTCATGGCCTAGGAATCCCTTATCATAAGCTTCATGGCCCAGGACGTCATGGTCTAAGGACATCATCCTCATCATCCAAGGACAACTCTCATGGTCCAAAGAGAATTTGCATCATGTTTAAATTTTTGCAATAACCCATATGTATTCGCATGCACTATGTTTTATATTTTGCAGGTAATTTGGGAGGTAACCGTTCTACAAAGGGGAGCAATCTTCGCTCCAGTTTTCGTTCACAATATTCACATCCTTTGACTATCTCTACTCTATAACCGTTCAAATGTCTGCCTTGTGCTACACCCGTAACGTCCAAAATTCGCATCCATAGCTCCACCGTAAATTATCCATTACTTGCAACACTACCCTCTTATAATAACTCCGTCGATTTCGTTTGTCGTTGGATAGAGAACTACACATGGCCTGATTCCCGTAACACCAAGGATATTTAGGCAACTCAGGAACCAGGGTTCAGCTTCAAATCACATCATCCCCACTCAATTCGGCCAAAATTGGTCATCATTTTCTTTACCCGACAACTCTTTTATCATTTCCGGGTACAGTGGGGCAGCTGTTTATACCGAATTTTGCCCTCAAATTTTTCCAAATAGTATATATATTTTCAAAATATCGTTTTGCATCATTACTTAATTTACATGATTTATACAAGCATTTTTCATAATTTTCCAAGAGTTTTAAAATTAATTTTCTTGCATTTAAATTACTTGAATATTTAATAATTATTCTTTTAAATTATTTTTGATGACTTAATCATCACTCACACACATGTTTTAAAATATTTTACATCGTTTCATATAATTATGTCTATATTTTAGTTATTTATGTAATTTTTGCAATAATAGCCTATGCTCATGCATAATTGCGTTGTTATTACATTATTTGTGCCAAAATAGAATTTTATATTTTTATAATGCTACTTTATTATTTTCAATTATTTTATTGCATAAATAATATTTTTATTATTTATTAATTACATTTAAAAATTATTATTTTAATAAATTTTGTGTATTTAAACTATGGCCCAATTTTAAGTAATTTTTGGATAAAAATTAGCCCAATTCCTTAGCCCAAGCCCAAATGAAATGACCTTTAATAGACCCGGTCGGTACCCATTTTTACGACGCCCCCCTCTCCTCGTTCATTTTTAAATCCCAGGCGTTGATCTCTCAAGATCAACGACCCTCGTTCACTCTCCCTCTTTAGTTAACCAAACCCCCGAAACCATAACCCACTTCCCCTAAGCGGCCGCCCCAAAACACTCTCAATCTTCCTCTTTTTTCTCTGAAACCCTAATATCCTCCTCCCTTAATTCTCTCTGATTCCTACCCCAACTAGAAATCAATCCATGATTTCCTTACCTTATATGTTCTGTCATATTGATACTTACATGATTTTTGCATCACCTAGTACTTGCCTATTTTTGGCAAGTATCAGGCCCTAAGTTATGAACAATCATCCTCAATTTACGAGACTTAGACGATTTTTGATCTATATACACTCACTACCAGGCTATATGGGTCCGATCAAGTGAGATTCTTTGGTTATTTGTGTTCTCCTTTGAACTAGGCTTTACCCAGTTTTCTCCTAATTTGGTTATGAATTGATTTTTGCATGCTTCTTTTTCCTTATTTGTGTTTGATTTTTATGTCTCCTTGTTTGTTCGTTTAATTTTGCTACTATATAAACCCCTTTCCAATTTCCCTTATGGACGGACACTAATCGCTAAAAAACTACTACTGTCTTTCTTATTCTTTCTCGTCTTGCACTATTCCGAAACTTAAGCTCTTGGACGGCTGAAAGCCAAGTCAACCGGAATTCCATTATTCGACCTTTCTCAGTGCGAGCACTGCTCGAGGTTCATCCGAAACCATTGGGAACTCTAAAGCATTGAAATGTTTGGGTTCTATTGTTCGTTTTGCTACTGACATTCGATATATCGCTGAAATTGTTCTTTGTTTACTCACTTGTCAATTAGTAACTGGTAAGTACCTTTAGCCCTTGAAATTTCAATCCTTTTTATTGATGTCCTGTTTTGCATGTTATATCATTGAAACTTCTGTAAATCGGCATGTTTTGTATCCTTGTTTGATTTGATGTTATTTTTGAAGCTTCATCTGTCCTTGGTAGCTGAACTTGCCTAAGTTTAACTTTGATTCTGACTTTGAAGCATGTTTACCCCGTGTGTGTTCCAATGCATTTTACCTGCTATTCCCCTTGAATTTATCCCTACTTGGTTCTGCATCCTTACGACAGACCTACAATGTGAGCAATACTTTAAATGTGACAAATTTCTGACTGTGGTGACAACCAATTGTCAGCTTAATGTGTGTTCCATATTTGTTTCAATACTGTGTTGCTTGATATTACTTATAGTCTATAAAATGAAATGTTGCATCTAGCCTTTATGTGACAATCTAGTCTTTGCCTATTGTGAATTCTGACCCTCTCAAGTGTAACATGACCTTCATATTCACCATGAATGCTTTAGAGCTTGGAATCTTTGTGTTATACTCAGCATGTTAGGCCACCTGTTGACTGTTGTAGACCATTCCTACTTGTTTGTTTACTATGTCTAATTGTCATTCTCTGACTATGACTCTATTAGAGCTTCATGCCTTGGATTCCTAGTTTTGAGTCTCTTTTAGGCTAACATCGGCTCATGCTTTACTATAAACTTGTTGTTCTGGAAAACTAAGTATGTATATGTGATTACCATGTCGACCTAAGTGATATGCCTCTACAACTCTGCTAATGTTGCGCATGCTATACTCTTTCACTTGTTATGAACCTATGTTGTTGTTTTTTCATGTCATGTGGAGACTAATTTCTACTGATTCTCCTAGTTTCATGTTCAATCCCTTGTTTGACCAATCCGGTCACCCTATCTTCCAAAAATACAAGTGCCATTATGCTTTCATGTGAATCATGTTGAATATCAAGTAATCTTATCCCTATGAGGTATTACCTCAAGGCTGTTCAATTGATTGCTATGTGTGGTTCGTTAGATTATATGGCTAAGTGGTTTGTCTGTAATCACTGGGTTTGGCATGAATTCATGGGTAGCACTGGGCTGTGCCAATGACAATCTCACCTGTTTGAGACATGTTTGGATCTGGGTCTGCTATTCGAGCGGTAATGAACTTGTTGAAGGCCCAGACATTGCTGGGTTGTTTACATTTGGGCCTGCCCTTGGGCCAACAATTGTTCAGTGGGTAATATTTATACTTATATTCATTATTTTGGGCCTTTAATAATTTGTAAACGAGTCAGTTAGGGAATTAGTGGAATGGGGAATGTGTATCCTTTAATATTCATATAAAGGGGTAGAGAACATTCCTATAGGGGTTTACATGCTTTGTTTGTTACTTTTTCTACATGCTCCTATTCTACACCCGCATAGAAATCATGCCTGTAGGGGTCATGCATACCTCACTCGTACACTATTCAAACACATTAGTCTAAGTATTTTCCATACTTGTTTCTATGTTATTATTGTGCATTTAGAGAGCATGCCTATATGATGTAATAACATATGCTTTGTTAATATAGATATCATGCCTATATGATTCCAACTAATCAATCAGTCAATCGCTTCTATTGATTTTATTATGCTGCCCATCTAGATATCATGACTATAAGATCTTAATCAACTAATCAACTACTTTTGTTACTTTATTGTATTTCCATGCTTAGATGACATGCATATAGCGATAAAGTATCATAAAAACCAATTTCAATTGCCCACCACTAGAAATCCTACTTATAGGATACTGTCACCTGCCTAACGAACTTGTCTGTAAAATTAGCGTTGTTACTTCATGGTTCTGAAGTAATTTCACTGCCTTTTGCAAACAATCTAGAAATCACGCCTATAGTTTTGTAATGCCTTTAATCTGTAAAATCCGTTGCTTGTATATTGCTAAAATCTGAATCACTTAAAAATCATGTCTATGGGACTTATAATGATTTAATCAGTATGTTGGCCTAAAATGCAGCATTGCATGTTTGATATTGGAATCATATAGAGATCATGCATATAGTACCAAAGGATTCTGAGTCTTAAGTTCGAACGTCGCTTAATCTGAAAATCAGTCTGCATGCTTCTTTTTTTTATGTGTGGAGGCCAACATGAGCCTCTTTTTTGCTATTATATGCAGTCCTCTTTGTTTTTCTGAATGTGCGATTAGTTTTATCATTTGTTTGAGCAACCTAAGTAATTTGGGGGGGTGGTGTTCTCCTTAGTATTCATGTAAATGATTTTCAATTCGGCGGGGTGGTGTTCTCCTTAGTATTCATGTAAATGATTTTTCATAATATTCTTTTTGTAGAGGAA
>ML409164.1:0-27203 GCA_005239525.1 Nicotiana knightiana | reverse complement strand
TTTTCAAACTTGTATATATACTTTCAAAATCACTCCTTACAGTAACTGGTATTTTCTCACAGTTTTTCGTATTTTTATCAAATTATTTTCCTGTTTATTTAATACTTTATATTCCATAATTATTCATAAATGATATAATTTCAAATCATTTTTTCTTACTCAACATGTTATTTATATCCTATTTAATTCCCTTAGGATTTATTATTTCACAATTAGCCAATATTGGCATTATTTAGTCAATTTCAGTAGTTTTTGCGATTATAGCACAAATGTACATTTATACCATTTTAAAATCAATGAATGATCGTTTATATTTCTATATATTAGTCAATCGCCTTAAATTCACTTATTTGGTCTCAATTTCATTTTTTACAATTATTAGCTATTTTAATTAATTAACTACTATATTTAATTGGGTATTTAACGTTTAGCCCATTTTTATTTAAATCTTAGCCAACCTTTAACCCAACCCCACCTGACCCTAAACCTACTCTCTAACCCAACCCAAAACCACAAATAACCCGACCCAACCCCACACTTGATCTAAACCGTTGATCAAATGAGATCAACGGTCTAGATCAGTGTTACCATAATTAAACCTAATCACTACCCCCTCCGACCCCTCATTCTCTCTCTATCTCTCTCTGTTATGCTCTTAAGTTCTCTCTAGAAGCCCCATTTGGCTTCTCTGCTCCGATGGAGTCCGGTCATCGTCTCCGGCTGGTTCTCTCACCAGAAACCATGGCTCCTCATCGCCTCTTGGTTACCCACCCACTTTGCACCAGTCCAGTGATGCTATGGGGCTCTCAGGCGAACCTGGAGCGGTCCAACTCATCTCCTATGGTCCCATGCCCCTTTCCGGCCTCCCTGGCCATTTGAGTAAGTTTACAACCTGTTCCGGCTTAAGCGGTTCCGTCTTTGAGGTTCTTCTTACTTCTCTGGGTTCCACGAAACCCTAACCCTATGTATTTCGATTTATTCTAGATCTATTTTAGATCTATAGTATTCCGAAGTTTCTTTCTATGTTTTTCTATGAAAACTTTCATCTTTAACGATCTTTCAATTTTAAAACTAGGGTTTCACAAACCCCTTTCAAAATCGATTTTCCTTTACTTCTGCTTTAATGTTATTCTATGTTTTTCTGTATTAATATGCTTTGATTCAAAGCTTCTTACGGAAAATCCCAATTTTTAGGTTTTTTAGTCTATCTTGCTTGCTATGTTTAGCCAATCATTATACTTCTTCTAGGCTCTCTATGTGCTCTATGTTTCTTACTCTAATTCATGGTTAGGGTTCCTGATACCCTCTACTGACTCTGTGATGTTTTCTTCGAACCTATGATTCTGTATGTTCTGTACTGATTTTTCGAATTGTTTCCCTTGATTGTGTGATACTTTCCTTGATTATGCCTGATTCCCTGTGATTTCAATTACAGTCGAGATTCCCTCGACTAATTTTCAGAATTAAACCCATAGTTTGTTTTTTGAATATGCTATCAGTGTGCACTTTCCTTAATTACGTGTTATGAACCTGGTCTTTATTACACACTCATGCTTTTACTACCCCCGTTATGGTAAGATCACTCTAGTTGATTCCTTTCCCTGATTTAACTCTGATTGGACCGTTTGAACTTGATTCCCTAATTAAAGGGAGTCCAGACCTTTAAGTAATACTGATTGGTTATTATTTCCATAATTATGATAGACTAATTATTCCTTACCTTATTCTTTTTACTCGTTTTCAGAATTATAAACACCCTACTCTCTTTAGCATAACAACGAAGAGATACACGAACAAACACACAAAAAACACTGATATTGCTCTGAACTCTCACTTGCTTTGCTGCATATTCTCTCTCGTTCTTCTGGCTACTTAGTCGGCTGAAAGCCAAGACTGAACAACTTACTGTTGTTCTATTGTTCTGTATACCACTGTCCTATTGCTCTACTTCTTTTCACCTTGCTGTTCTATTCTTACTCCTAACTGGTATGTTCCTAGTTTAAGTTTATAACATCCAACCCAACATGTTTCTGTTTGTATTGAGGTTTTGGTTCTGTTGTTTGCCTTGCAGCTAGTATGTTTGTTTTACCCCTATGACCTCTCTTTCCTTCTGTGTTCAGCATGTCTACTTGTCTATGTGATTCCTCTTTCCCTTTAGTCTANTTTTCAAACTTGTATATATACTTTCAAAATCACTCCTTACAGTAACTGGTATTTTCTCACAGTTTTTCGTATTTTTATCAAATTATTTTCCTGTTTATTTAATACTTTATATTCCATAATTATTCATAAATGATATAATTTCAAATCATTTTTTCTTACTCAACATGTTATTTATATCCTATTTAATTCCCTTAGGATTTATTATTTCACAATTAGCCAATATTGGCATTATTTAGTCAATTTCAGTAGTTTTTGCGATTATAGCACAAATGTACATTTATACCATTTTAAAATCAATGAATGATCGTTTATATTTCTATATATTAGTCAATCGCCTTAAATTCACTTATTTGGTCTCAATTTCATTTTTTACAATTATTAGCTATTTTAATTAATTAACTACTATATTTAATTGGGTATTTAACGTTTAGCCCATTTTTATTTAAATCTTAGCCAACCTTTAACCCAACCCCACCTGACCCTAAACCTACTCTCTAACCCAACCCAAAACCACAAATAACCCGACCCAACCCCACACTTGATCTAAACCGTTGATCAAATGAGATCAACGGTCTAGATCAGTGTTACCATAATTAAACCTAATCACTACCCCCTCCGACCCCTCATTCTCTCTCTATCTCTCTCTGTTATGCTCTTAAGTTCTCTCTAGAAGCCCCATTTGGCTTCTCTGCTCCGATGGAGTCCGGTCATCGTCTCCGGCTGGTTCTCTCACCAGAAACCATGGCTCCTCATCGCCTCTTGGTTACCCACCCACTTTGCACCAGTCCAGTGATGCTATGGGGCTCTCAGGCGAACCTGGAGCGGTCCAACTCATCTCCTATGGTCCCATGCCCCTTTCCGGCCTCCCTGGCCATTTGAGTAAGTTTACAACCTGTTCCGGCTTAAGCGGTTCCGTCTTTGAGGTTCTTCTTACTTCTCTGGGTTCCACGAAACCCTAACCCTATGTATTTCGATTTATTCTAGATCTATTTTAGATCTATAGTATTCCGAAGTTTCTTTCTATGTTTTTCTATGAAAACTTTCATCTTTAACGATCTTTCAATTTTAAAACTAGGGTTTCACAAACCCCTTTCAAAATCGATTTTCCTTTACTTCTGCTTTAATGTTATTCTATGTTTTTCTGTATTAATATGCTTTGATTCAAAGCTTCTTACGGAAAATCCCAATTTTTAGGTTTTTTAGTCTATCTTGCTTGCTATGTTTAGCCAATCATTATACTTCTTCTAGGCTCTCTATGTGCTCTATGTTTCTTACTCTAATTCATGGTTAGGGTTCCTGATACCCTCTACTGACTCTGTGATGTTTTCTTCGAACCTATGATTCTGTATGTTCTGTACTGATTTTTCGAATTGTTTCCCTTGATTGTGTGATACTTTCCTTGATTATGCCTGATTCCCTGTGATTTCAATTACAGTCGAGATTCCCTCGACTAATTTTCAGAATTAAACCCATAGTTTGTTTTTTGAATATGCTATCAGTGTGCACTTTCCTTAATTACGTGTTATGAACCTGGTCTTTATTACACACTCATGCTTTTACTACCCCCGTTATGGTAAGATCACTCTAGTTGATTCCTTTCCCTGATTTAACTCTGATTGGACCGTTTGAACTTGATTCCCTAATTAAAGGGAGTCCAGACCTTTAAGTAATACTGATTGGTTATTATTTCCATAATTATGATAGACTAATTATTCCTTACCTTATTCTTTTTACTCGTTTTCAGAATTATAAACACCCTACTCTCTTTAGCATAACAACGAAGAGATACACGAACAAACACACAAAAAACACTGATATTGCTCTGAACTCTCACTTGCTTTGCTGCATATTCTCTCTCGTTCTTCTGGCTACTTAGTCGGCTGAAAGCCAAGACTGAACAACTTACTGTTGTTCTATTGTTCTGTATACCACTGTCCTATTGCTCTACTTCTTTTCACCTTGCTGTTCTATTCTTACTCCTAACTGGTATGTTCCTAGTTTAAGTTTATAACATCCAACCCAACATGTTTCTGTTTGTATTGAGGTTTTGGTTCTGTTGTTTGCCTTGCAGCTAGTATGTTTGTTTTACCCCTATGACCTCTCTTTCCTTCTGTGTTCAGCATGTCTACTTGTCTATGTGATTCCTCTTTCCCTTTAGTCTAACATGTCTATTGCTTTCCCTTATATGTTTCCATCATGAATCTGCCTGACTCCCAACACTATGAGCATGTACCCCCTAATACTTAGTTACTATGTAACTTCTTAATTTCCTTATTTATGGAGTTTGTGCAAGGCTGGTCTGTAATAACTTATTGTAAAAACAATTATGGGTTGGATAGTGAAATGGGCGGGGTTGTGCATGCTTAGTATAATTATGGGTAGAAACCATGCTATAGGATTTATTTTGTATATGTGTGCAATAGCTACCATGCTTAGGAATACTTGCCATGCATGCATTAGAAAACATGTTTTAGCCTATCTCAGCATCTTTGCCATACTCATGCCTCACTTAGAAATCTTGATTCATAGTTAAATAACTATAAAATGGTTGTTATAATGTTACTGCCTTTGCATCTTCACGATCACCATGTCTAGAAATCCTGTTTTAGGTTAAAAACATTAATCGTCAATATTTTCACTAGAGATCATGTTACACTAGGAATTCATTCTCAGTATGCTCATACTACCTATGCCAAACTCATGTGTTAAGGATATACTGCTATTTGCATTAGAAAATCATGTGATAGGTTCAACAACTTAACTACGCTTCTGTTTTTCCTGTTTCGAGTAAAAAATATGTGTTAATAAGTAAATTCCGCCCTAAAAATAATAATAGATTCTGATTTCTGAAAACGTTTGTGCATTTAGAAAAAGCATGCGTAGGTTTGCATCATTCTACACCCTGTATGCATTTAGATATCCTGTTTTGTAGGACACTTCATTCACATTAGTTTAAATACTCACTCATTTACCACGATTAAGTCTAAACAGGGTAACTGGAGTTTGTTAAACCCGCCATGGCAAGCCTTAGGCATTAAGTTTATTAAAACTGGAAAAACTGTCTCTTTGTATTGTATGGCTAATTACAGATCAGAATTCATAGTCTAGAACTGGTAAAAAGATTTCTTCTGAAACTCAGTAATCAGACTGCCCCATTACTGTATTCTAACTTAGACATCCTACCTTAGGCATTAAGTTTATTAAAACTGGAAAAACTGTCTCTTTGTATCGTATGGCTAATTACAGATCAGAATTCATAGTCTAGAACTGGTAAAAAGACCTCTTCGTGTTTGAGTCGTGCTAGTTATGTGTATTAATTTGTTGAGGGATTCATGAGCCTCATATCTTCTCCTGTGTGTCCCCTATACTTGCAGTCCTAAATGTTTTATTTGTCGCTTAGAATTTGTCCTTTAAACCTAGGGGTTCTGCCTAGTACCTACCCTTTAGTATAATAGTCCTAACATCCTCCAGGACTGATAAGATGGGACGGGTAATAGTACGAAATAGAATCCATGACCAACATACGCTTTAATTACCTTCACGGGGTGGGAAGGGTAGAATATGGATATGATGACCGGTGCGCTAATACCACGTGTAGCCCCTCTTTGAGGGGTGATTACCGGGTATTGCATTGATGTGATCCAATACTTGATTGAAATCCCCTCTTATGTGAGCCTTGCTTGTTATTTGTTTATTGTCTGAATTCACGAAACCATTTGGCCGGGACCCACAGTTATGGATCCTGAGGGGTGCCTAACACCTTCCCCTTGGGATAACTTCAAGCCCTTACCCAATCTCTGGTAATGCAAACTAGTTCATGAGTTAACTCCTCAAGGTGCCCTAACGCACCATAAAATCGTTAGGTGGCGAGTCTTCCTTTAAATTCTTCCTTCCAAAGGAGTTTGTCCCAAAAATGTCCTGTACCCGATCTCCGCGAGGAAAGAAGGGGGGCGCGACAAGGAGGAGGTAGTTTCTCTTTTTGGGGAACGGGCTTCGAAGTTTTCGCCATTACTTCAAGTTAAAAGAAGCGGAAAGATATGGGGTTTGATGGTTTTTGGCACTAAAGGGGCGGAGAAGCATGTAATGAAGGAGAGAGATGAAGAGAAGGAGAGATCAGAGAAATTAAAATGAGGAATTAAAGTCCTTAATTCAAATAAGGAACCCTGTATTTATAGGCAAGCGACGACGGTTCAGTGTCGTTAGTGGCCGACCACTACTGGCACACATTTAATGTTTTGGGGAAGCGAACCGATGGGACGTTTCAATCACCTCAAACGCGTACTTTGTTGATACCTAATTTTTCCCAAAATATTTTTAAAATTGCATATATACCTTCAAAATAATGCATTAATAGCAATTGGTGTTTTTCCATAATTTTTTTAAATTTTTATAAATTTGTCCAACATCTTATTTCCAATAAATAATTAAACAATTGCATCACAAATGATTTCAAAAGAATTTCTTGATTTAATTTACAATTTATGGCCTTATTAAGACCAAATTATTTCATAAATAGCCAAATAGGCACCTTTTGGCTATAATTGCAAAGTTGCAATAACTTTGCAATTATAGCCCATGCATATAATTTTGCACTATTTTCTACCACAGTTTGGTCCTTTATATTTTTAAATACAAAATAATCATTTTTAAAAATTATTTCCATGCATAGAATTCTTTTTTAATTAGCAATTATGTTATAAATTATTTCGACTAATTTAATTCGGGTATTTATGTAACGACCCAGCCAGTCGTTTCGTGAGATTAGCCCTATTTCCCCCATTTCTGCTTTATCGTATGTTGTGTTGGGTCGGTTGGTTCAGGTTCAGAGTGGTCGTGGTGAGAACCGAGACACTTAGTCTCTTAATTGGCTTAATAGTTGGAAAAGTCAACTGGGAGTTGACTTATTGGTAAACGACATCGGAATGTGGATTTTATTGCTCGAATAGCTTCGTTAGGTGATTTGGGACTTGGGAGTGTGTTCGTAATGATGTTTTTATGTACGATGTAGATATAGGCTTGAATTGGTGAAATTTAGTTTTTGGTGATTTTTGGTCGGCAGGGGAAAATAGGTTATCAGGGTCGGAATGGAATTCCGAAAGTTGGAGCAGGTTCGTAATGTCAATTTGGATATGTGCGCAAATTTTCAGGTCAATCGGATGTGTTTTGGATGGTTTCGGCATCCTTGGTGAAATTTAGAAGTTTCAAAGTTCATAGGCTTGAATTTGATGTGATTTTTGGTGTTTTTGCGTAGATTTTGGTGATCCGAAGGCTCGGCTAAGTTTGAATGAGGTTATGGGATGTGTTGGTATTCTTGGTTGGGGTCCCGAGGGGCTCAGGATTGATTTCGGGTGGTTAACGGAGGTTTGGACTTTGGAATTTGCAGCAAAGCTGCTTCTTGTGCCATTTACTGGTGTGGCCGCACTTGCGGATGGGGAGCCGCATGTGCGATAGCCGCAGGTGCAATGGCCCTTGCGCAGGTGCAAAAAGAGGTCAGGATGAAGGAAGTCGCACGTGCGAGGCATGGGCCGCACCTGCGGAGCTGAAGGTGCGGTGAATCACCTTAGGTGCGAGATTTGGACTTTTAGTGGAATTCCGCAGGTGCGCACCTCGGACCGCATGTGCGGGTCAGCAGGTGCGAAGAAAGGGCTGCAGGTGTGGATTAACTGGGCAGGAAGTATAAATATGTGCCTCCGCCAAATTTTGGCATTTTTCTTCATTTTTGCATGCGGGTTGAGCCAATTTGGGAGAAATTTGACGGAGGATTTCGAGAGTCTTCAGTGGAGGTAAGTTTCTTAGACTATAAACTTGATTCAATGTTATTATGTGACGGTTTTGGCTTAGAATTAGTAGATTAAATGGCATAAATTGGGGGTTTAGGGCTGGGGAATTGAAACTTGTAATTAAGGAATTTAGCGGTCGTTTGTGGACGGATTTTGATGCATTTTATATGTGTAGACTCAGGAAAGGATGAGGATTCTGGTGATGCAATTTTTATCAAATTTCGAGATATGGGCTCGAGGTTCGGGTTTGACCAATTTCGGGAATTGTGCCTAATTTTGATAGTTTTCGATTGGGGTTCATCTCCCTAGCATATTTTGATGTTATTGATCTGATTTGTGATAGACTCGGAGCATTTGGGAGTCAATTCGAAGGGCAAGAGCATCATGGAGTAGCTTTTGGGTTGTTTTGAGGTAAGTAGTGATTGTAACTCTAAAACTGAGGGTATGAAACCCCGGTATTTTTATATTGTTTTGGTAAATGAGGTGACACACATGCAAGGTGACGAGCGTGTGGGCGTGCACCGATAGAGATTGTGACTTGGTGCGTCCTATAGTGACTATTAAGCCGTGTATTCTATTTGAAACCTTACGACATCCTGTATTTTATAAATTTATACTTGTTTATGGGCTGTAAGCCATGTTTGGCGCCTCGTGCCGACTTGTTAGACCCTCAGAGGTACTTTTACACTATTCTCACACTATCCTGATAGAACAATTGTGAACTCAGTCATGTTTTCTACTTGTTGTTATTTTAACTGTTATCACACTGTTTTGAGACTCTGAGAGGTATTTTGGGGCTGAGTCCCATGAGTTGAGATGAGTTGCCCGAGGGGCTTGTGGGGATGACTAAGTGAGGCCGAGAGCCGAGCATGTGAGGATAGTTATGGGTGATCCATATAAATATATATATATATATATATATATATATATATATATATATATATATATATATATTATATTACATATGGATCGGGCTGCACGCCGCAGCAATATACATTATATATGAATCGGGTTGCACGCCGCAGCAGTATACATGTTGGATCGGGCTGCACGCCTGATGTTTCGCTTAAAGTATATAGATTTTCATGTATATCGCCTCATATTTTACTTTTATTTTATGAGTTTTAGATGTTAATTGTGATGATTTATATTGATTTGTGGTGTTTTTATGTGTAGGAATGATTTGAGAGCAATTGGGGACGAAATGCACAAAATTAGAACAAAAACGCACAAAACAGATAAATGGAAAATTTGGGCGCCACAGGCAGGGTTGTGCGCCACCTGTTGCGCTGGAGGAAGTATACTATTTTGAGGCAGCGCCCTGGTGGGTGCCTGGCGCTACCCAGGGCGCCGATGACGCGAATCTATCCTAATTTGACTGGGACTCGGTTAATTCGACCCTAGACCTACCCAACACGTATAATAGCAAGTCTAAACTCAATGTTGAAGGGGAGAACGTGATTTTTGGAGATAAACAAAAGAGCAACACACTTGGGAGCCCAGATTTGATCAATTCTTCCATATCTTTTCTAGTACTCATTGATTTTATGTTTGAAAACATAATTTTTGATGATTGTATGAACATGTGTGGCTAAGAACCCTATTATTCTAGGGTCATGGGTTAAACATGAATGTTATATTTGAAGATTAATTTGACGAAGTTGATTTTATCATATTGGGTTGTTTATTTAATTCTGTTCTTAATTATTTTACTGAGTAGCTAACGGTGAAATACTATCTACGAATCTAGAGTTGAACTGGAAAGTGGGAATTCTAGATTGCCTATAGAATTAAATAGAGCATGTTATTGAACCCGGGCATCGGGGAAAGGATTCGCAATTAGGATAGACATATACCTATTTGCCTTGCTTGGTTGAAAAACAGGAATTGTGAATGCATTCTTGTTAATCTTGATTCCATAGACATATAGGCATTAAGTTAACTTGAATAGGCGAGTAAGAACTCGACATATTCTTATAAGTAATATCAGCCCTGTCAATCAACAATCCAGATAAATCAGTTAGTTATTTTAAGCCAAGAATATAACACGACTGTTAGCTAGCCCGTGACCCTGGAATATCCTCTCCTATTGATTGTTAGTCGAAATTACTATTTGTGTTGGTTAATTTCCTAGTTAATTCATTAATTGGTATTTTAGGTAGTAACTTAGTTAATTATATCTTTTGTGATAAATCTCTTGAATCGATAAGTTAATTGAGTTGAATCTGTTAAAAGTTAATCATAAGTCTGCGTGGGACGATACTCTACTCACTACTTTATTACTTGACGACCATGTATACTTGCGTGGATGTGTTTGGTCGCCACAAGTTTTTGGCGCCGTTGCCGGGGACTTAGAAATTAGCTATTTGACTGAGTTAAACTCTTATTAATTATTTGTTCAATTTTTAATTTATAGTTTGCTTTGTTTGTGTTAATGCAGGATCTTCTCTTGAATGTGGAGGAGTAGAAGCACAAACAACCTCCTTCCTCTGGAACCAGAAATTAAACAAACACTCCATAGAGTGAGGAGGGAAGTCGAAGCTACAACGAGAATAGAAATAGAGTTGGACATTGTAGTTCAACCACAACCAATAGAGATGGCAGGTAATGAAGAGCGTCCGGTGATAGAAGCCGCAAGGCCCAATCTTGCTAATATGACTCAGGCTATTGTGAAGCCTGATATCACAGGGCATTTTAAACTCAAACAGTACATGGTACAGCTGATTCAGTCCACAGGGCAATATGTGGGTCTATCTCATGAAGACCCGCAGAGGCATATTCAGAATTTCTTGGAAATTACGGATACCTACAATTATCCTAACGTTTCCAAGGACTATGTCAGGCTGACACTATAACCCTTTTCCTTAATGGGGACGCTAAAAAATGGTTGATAAAGGAGCCCGCGAACTCAATCCGCATTTGGGATGATTTGGTAAGGAAATTCTTAATCAAGTTTTTCCCTACTAAGAAGACAAAATCACTGAGAAGCCAAATTCTTGGGTTCCAACAACGGGATGGCGAGACACTTCGTCAAGCTTGGGAAAGATACATGAAGCTACTCAGAGACTGCCTGCATCATTGTTAGACTGATGAGGTATTGGGGCACACTTTTGTTGATGGGCTAGATGAGACATCAAAAATGAATCTTGATTCAGCTTGTGGGGGTAGTTACATGGCCAGACCATACAGTGAGATTCAACTCTTGCTAAATAACTTCACTGCTAATGACCATAATTGGCAAGGAGAGGGTGGCGCAAGAAGAACAATTAAACAGAAAGCAGCCGGGTTGATCAATCTCGATGACCTCTCAGCCATGAGAGCAGATATTACAAAGCTGGCAAATCAGATGAACAGAATGTCAATGCAACAAACACAACAGATGCAACATGTACAACATATCTCTATTTGCTGTGAACTATGCAGTGATAGTCATATGAGTGACATGTGCCCAACGAATCCCGAATCTATATATTATGTGGGCAACAAAACAGAGGCTCAATGAATCAACATGCACAATATCGGAACACTTACAATCCAAATTGGAGGAATAACCCTAACTTCTCATGTGGCGGAAATCAAACAAATCAGAATCAATATAGGCCCCAAGGAAATTTCAATCAGCCTCAGAAGCCAACCCAACAAACAGAAGAGAGTACAAATGACTTGCTAAAGAAGTTGTTGCTTGACAATCAACAACTCAGGTCTGATTTCAGACATCTTGAGAGGAAAATGGGACAGTTAGCAGCAAATTAAAATTCTAGACCTGCATGTGCTCTTCCTAGTGATACAGGGAAAAACCCTCAAGTTAATGCAGCCACACTCATAAATGGGAGGGAACTAGAGGAAGTGCCAGAGAAGAAAAAGGACAAGCCTATACCTGAGGGGGAGCTGATCCCTAAGGCAATACACGAGTCAAAGAAAAATAATGCAGGTTCAGGGCCAGCGGAGGCTGAAAGGCCACCACCACCTTTCCCCCAGAGATTGCAGAAAAAGAATGATGATCACATGTTTAACAAATTTCTCTGTATGTTAAGCCAGATTCAATTAAATATTCCATTGGTGGATGTACTTCGTGAAATTCCAAAGTATGCTAAGTACATAAAAGATATAGTGGCTCACAAAAGGAAATTGACTGAGTTCGAGACAGTTGCACTTACTGAGGAGTGCACTTCAAAGGTCCAAAACAAGCTTCCTCAAAAGCTTAAGGATCCTGGCAGTTTCACCGTCTATGTGCAAGTTGGTAATATTGACGTGGGTCGTACTCTTTGTGATTTGGGGGAGAGCATAAATCTAATGCCTTTGTCCTTGTTTAAGCAATTGGGTCTGGGAGCTCCAAGACCCACCACTGTGATGCAGCAATTAGCTGATATGTCCATAGCCTACCCTGAAGGAGTGATTGAAGATGTGCTGTTGCAGATTGGGAAATTCATCTTCCCAGCTGACTTCATTATTCTAGATTTTGAGGTTGATGAACAGGTTCCAATCATATTGGGACGACCCCTCTTAGCTACTGGTGATGCAATAATTAAAGTGAGAGAGGGAAAAATGATTATGAGGGTGGACAACGAAGAAGCAGTCTTTAATGTCTATAAAGCAATCCAACTTCCCCGCCACTATAAGGAGCTTTCTATGATATCTATTGTAGAGGTGGATGAGAAACTGCTTGACACAAGTGTATATCTAGAAGACTCTCTAGAAAAATCACTCATGTTGTTTGATAGCTTGATGATGGATGATGACGCTGAGGAGATGATGCATATCCTAGATACATCTTGTGCTTACATGTAGGGAACACACCCGTTTGAGCCTCTTAACAGGCCAAGTAGGCCTTCTCCGAAGCCGTCAATTGAAGAAGCTCCAAAATTGGAGCTTAAACCTCTGCCCCCGCACCTTCAATATGCTTATTTGGGTAGTTGTGACACTTTACCTGTTATTGTTTATTCTGACTTGTCTAAATTGCAGGAAGAAAAGCCGTTGAGAGTGCTATGTGAGCACAAACGAGCAATTGGGTGGATAATGTCTGACATTAAAGGCATTAGTCCATCTTTCTGCATGCATAAAATCCTCATGGAGGAAGGACACAAGCCAAGTGTAGAGCAACAACGCCGACTAAATCCAATCTTGAAAGAGGTGGTAAGGAAAGAAGAGATTAAGTGGCTTGATGCAGGTATTGTATTTCCGATCTCAGATAGGAAATGGTTAAGCCCCGTTCAATGACTTAATTCCTACAAGAACTGTTACTGGGTGGAGAATTTGGATAGATTATAGAAAACTGAACAACGCCACCCGGAAAGACCATTTTCCCCTCCCCTTTATTGACCAAATGCTTAATAGATTAGCTGGCCAGGAATACTACTGTTTCTTGGATGGCTATTCAGGGTATAATCATATTTCTATATACCTAGAGGACTAAGAGAAAACCACATTTACGTGTCCTTATGGCACGTATGCGTTCAAGAGAATGCCCTTCGGTCTCTGTAATGCACCTGCGACTTTTCAAAGGTGTATGATGGCTATTTTTACTGACATGGTTGAAATATTTGTAGAAGCATTCATGGATGATTTTTCTGTGTTTGGATGTTCTTTTGATACTTGCTTAACGAACCTTGATAAGGTGCTTGCTAGGTGTGAAGATACAAACCTTGTACTAAACTGGGAAAAATGTCATTTCATGGTACGTGAAGGTATAGTCCTGGGGCGCAAGGTGTCCAAAAATGGGTTGCAGGTGGATAAAGCAAAGGTGGAAGCGATTGAAAAATTGCCCCCACCGACTTCCGTCAAAGGCATTCGCAGTTTCTTGGACCATGCAGGTTTTTATCATCGTTTCATTAATGATTTTTTGAAAGTTTCTTCTCCTTTGTGCAGGTTCCTAGAGAAAGATGCCCCTTTCATGTTTGATGATGCCTGTCTGAAAGCATTTGAGGATCTGAAGGGAAAGTTATTGACTGCACCAATTATCGTTGCTCCGGATTGGGAGCAACCATTTGAGTTGATGATGCAAGTGACATAGCAATCAGAGTTGTTTTGGGGAAAAGGAGAAACAAAATCTTCCACTCCATTTACTATGCGAGCAAGACTCTGAATCCAGCCCAGATGAACTACACAGTTATTGAAAAAGAGTTGCTTGCAGTGGTGTGGGCGTTTGACAAGTTTTGATCCTATCTAGTGGGGACAAAAGTCATCGTCTACACAGATCATTCAGCTATCAGGTGCTTTTTTGAGAAGAAAGACGCCAAGTCGAGGCTGATTCGTTGGGTCCTCCTCCTGCAAGAATTTGAGTTAGAGATCCGAGATCGAAAAGGGACAGAAAATCAAGTTGCTGATCACTTGTCCCGACTCAAAAATCGGAGCCACGTAGCTGTGTGTGGGGGGGGTCAATAAAAGAAACATTTCCCGATGAGCAGTTATTAGCAGTCACATCAGGTGAAGCCCCATGGTATGCTGATTATGTGAATTTTATTGCAAATGGGGTGACACCACCAAAATTCACACCTGACAATAGAAGAAGATTCTTACATGATACGAGGCTCTATGTATGGGATGAGCCATCCTTATATAGGTAGTGCGCAGATCAGTTGGTGGGAAGGTGTGTTCCTGAGGAAGAGATGAATGCAATACTCCATGACTGCCATGCTTCACCATATGGAGGTCATCACGGTGGGGACAAAACCACCCAAAAAGTGCTACAATCGGGTTTTTATTGGCCAAAATTGTTTAAGGATGCATATGCCTTTGTTAAAATTTGTGATAGATGCCAAAGAACTGGAACTATCACTAAGAAGCACGAGATGCCTCTGCAAAATATTCTAGCAGTTGAGCTTTTTGATGTTTGGGGGATTGACTTCATAGGACCATTCCCATATTCTAATGGTCACAGGTACATCTTAGTAGTGGTCGATTATGTGTCTAAGTGGGTAGAGACCATTTCTCTTCCTACTAATGACGCAAATGTAGTGGTAAGCTTTGTCAAGAAGCACATCTTCACATGTTTTGGGACTCCAAGAGTGTTGATAAGTGACGGAGGTACTCACTTTTATAACAAATTGCAGAATAATGTTCTTGCAAAATATGGAGTTAAGCACAAGTTTTCCACTGCCTATCATCCTCAAACGAGTGGTCAAGTAGAAGTTTCAAACAGAGAGGTAAAGCAAATTTTGGAGAAAACAGTGAGCGGGAACAGAAAAGACTGCGCCGCGAAATTGGATGACGCATTATGGGCATATCGAACTGAATACAAGAACCCCATTGGTACTTCTCCTTATAGGTTGGTTAATGGGAAGACATGCCACTTACCCGTTGAGCCTGAACACAAAGCCTATTGGGTGATTAAAAAGCTAAATATGGAGATGGACTCACCTGGTGAGAAGAGATTGCTGCAACTAAATGAGCTTGATGAGTTTCGAATGCACGCATATGAAAATGCCAAATTATATAAAGAAAAGACGAAGAGGTGGCATGACAAGCACATCAAACATCGTGAGTTCTAACCAGGCCAGGAAGCTCTCTTGTTCAATTCAAGGTTGAAGCTTTTCCCCGGAAAGCTTAAGTCTCGTTGGGCAGGTCCTTTTGTTGTGGTAAGTCTAAGGCCTCATAGAGCGGTGGAATTGCGTGGTAAGAGCTCAAACGGTACATTCTTAGTAAATGGCAAGAGAATAAAGCATTATTGGGTGGTGACATTGCACGTCATAACACCTCAGTGGACTTGGCCGATACGTAAACATGTGTTAAGTCGTGCTGCAACGTTAAATCAGGCGCTTGTTGGGAGGCAACCCAATTTTTTTTATTGCTTTCGTAGTTAACTTCTTAAATTTTTTAAAGTAGGGTAGATAAGATTTTGCATTTTTCTTTGTAGGAGTAGAATTGATAGATATAATGGTGTACGACATGTAATTGAGTATTTAAAAAGCTAGGGGAATCGGGTTGTTAATTTAATTTTTTTTTAAAAAGAAAAAATTCGAAAATAAACTTGTGCCCAGGCCAGCGCACAGCGCTGCCTGGGCGGCAAAACGAGTGTCCAAACAGAAAAAAAATAAATATATTTTTTAATTAATAATACCCACACCCATTAAACCCAACCCAATTACCCACCTAGACTAACAGTATAACCCACCTTCTACCCATATACCCAAACCCAGTTACACTATAATTTCCTAAAGACACACAAAACAAAAATAAAAAATCACTCCCCACTCCCTCACTCCCTTCCCGCGATCCCTTCCCCTCTCCCCCAAAAATTTTTCAATTTTTTTCTCTTG
Organism: Nicotiana knightiana; assembly: GCA_005239525.1. NCBI lineage: Eukaryota > Viridiplantae > Streptophyta > Magnoliopsida > Solanales > Solanaceae > Nicotiana > Nicotiana knightiana. The sequence goes on along the minus strand of ML409164.1, from coordinate 11,005 downwards.
CTTCTCTTCTCCAATCTTTAGGTATGTTCTTTTTAGTCTTCTCCTTCTTCTTTTATGTGTTTTAGTGTAGTAATTAAAGGTATATCCCATCCCCCATGATCCCGAACTCCCTATTTTTCCCTTTATGAAATTGTAAGAAAGTTATGGTGGTTGGCTTGGTATTGTTGAACTTTTGGTGTTTATTATGTGGTTGGAGTAGTAAACTAATAGTCCCTCTACTCCATTAAAAATTGGAATGGCCATTCTCTTCTACCATTGTTGAATTCTAGAACTCATACTTTATGCTCATAAGGTGTTTGTAAAAATGCTTGAATGATGTTTTTGGGTACACCGGTGAAGTCTTGAGTAACCGAGTATCTTTATGATTAAATTTGGGATAAGTGTGAGGTGTGTAGGGATGTTGATATATGTTAAGGGTTTGAGCTTTAAAGCAAAAATAATGTCTTGGCACCATGTATTTTATGTATTATATGTTGTTGACTTGTTGTTAATAATGTAGAAAGACACACATCTCCTAATCATTCTCATGCATGCTAGTGAAACTATAGAGGTGCTTAATGGAGAAGGAGGCTATGTTATATATGATGTATGACAAGTGTATGGATTGAGAAGAAATTGAGCTGGATTTTTGAGTGTAGTGTATTAAAGTGCTTAGGAGGGTTAGTCACTATTCCTAAATATATCCTACCCGTCCCTTAACATTACAACCTTAAAGTCCTAATTGATCCTAGATTTGGGTAGCTTAGATTAGTAGAGTTGTACACTACGGGCAAGCTTATGGTACGACCACGGGATGCACATGAATTCTTTGTGAGAGTGAGTGAATTTTTTTCAATTTTGTGATGTCCTTAAATTATGTTCAATGACATATTTGAATGTGTGGACTACCTTGATATCACTCTTTTGCTTTTGGTGAGGGCACTTGGTCTCATGACGGATTGGTGATGTTGTATTCTTTCTTGTGTTGGGTGAGTGTTTGAGTTGAGGATGCTTAGTGGTAACGAGTCATCTTTTGAGGTAAGGTGGTTTTGGAGGGGTTGCTTGAGTGTTTGAGTTCCCTGAATAATATTGAGTACACTTGGGCTAATTAAAAGCGGGAAGAATGTGAAAATTGTGTGTTCATGCTTAATTGTCAATATTGATTATATTCAAAAGGTAGGGTGTTGATTGAATTAATTGTGAAGTACTCTTTCATAATATTAATCACGTGTTTGAGGGTAGTATGATGTCCCATTGCTCGAGGGAGAGCAAGAGTCTAAGTGTGGGGTGTTGATGTTTTGCTTAAAGTATATATATTTTCATGTATATCGCCTCATATTTAACTTTTTTTTCGTGAGTTTTAGATGTTAATTGTGATGATTTATATTGATTTATGATGTTTTTATGTGTAGGAATGATTTGGGAGCAATTGGGGACAGGCATGGTTGGGCGCCACCTGTGGCGCTGAAGGCAGTCTACTATTTCAAGGCAGCGCCCTGGTGGGCGCCTGGCGCTACGTAGGGCGCCGATGACGCGAATCTATCCTAAATTTACCGGGACTCAGTTAATTCGACCCTAGACCTACCCAACACGTATAAAAGCAAGTCTAAACTCAATTTTGAAGGGGAAACATGATTTTTGGAGAGAAACAAAAGAGCAACACACTTGGGAGCCTGGATTTGATCAATTCTTCCATATCTTTTCTAGTACTCATTGATTTTATGTTTGAGAACATTATTTTTGATGATTGCATGAACATGTGTGGCTAAGAAACCCTATTATTCTAGGGTCATGGGTGAAACATGAATATTATATCTGAAGATTAATTTGACGAAGTTGATTTTATCATATTGGGTTGTTTATTTAATCTTGTTCTTAATTATTTTACTGAGTAGCTAAATGTGAAATACTATCTATGAATCTAGAGTTGAACTGGAAAGTGAGAATTCTAGATTGCATATAGAATTAAATAGAGCATGTTCTTGAACCCGGGCATCGGGGAAAGGATTCACAATTAGGATAGACATATACCTATTTGCCTTGCTTGGTTGAAATACAGGAATTGTGAATGCATTCTTGTTAATCTTGATTCCATATACATATAGGCATTACGTTAACTTGAATAGGCGAGTAAGAACTCGACAAATTCTTATGAGTAATATCAACCCTGTCAATCAACAATCCAGATAAATCAGTTAGTTATTTTAAGCCAAGAATATAACACGATTGTTAACTAGCCCGTGACCCTGGAATATCCTCTCCTATTGATTGTTAGTCGACGTTACTATTTGTGTTGGTTGATTTCCTAGTTAATTCATTAATTGGTATTTTAGGTAATAACTTAGTTATTTATATCTTTTGTGATAAATCTCTTGAATCGATAAGTTAATTGAGTTGAATCTGTCAAAAGTTAATCATAAGTCTTTGTGGGATGATACTCTACTCACTACTTTATTACTTGACGACCACGTATATTACATTCAAGTTTTTAGTTACTTTGATTACTTACTGAGTTGGCGTACTCACGTTACTCCTTGCACCCCTGTGTGCAGATCCTGGTACCAGACTATCTCACTAGTTGATTTTCGGACGTGCTTGGAGTATGTTCGAGGATCGAGGTCGCTGCTCAGCGTCCCCAGCTTACCTCCTTTCCTTTCCTCAGTTCATAGTTTTTTTTTGTCTTTTGTTCTTTAGACTTTCGTAGTAGCAAGTCACCTTATTGTACATTGTATTTATAGTCCTAGATGCACATGACAGTTGGCTCCAGGTTTTGGGGTAGTGTATGAATTGTTCACCTCATTTTTCTGTTTAAATATGCTAGTCTTGGAAATTATGAAATATTATGATAGTCTGTAATGGTTGGCTAGCCTAGTTCCACGATAGGCGCCATCACGGGCGGCTTATTATTTGGGGTCGTGACAAGTTGGTATCAGAGCCTAGGTTACATAGGACTCAACGGTCATGAGAAGGTTTAGTAGAGTCTTGCAGATCGGTGCGGAGATGTTTGTACTTATCTTTGAGAGGTTGCAGAACCCTTAGGAACAATCTCATTTTTCTTGAATTCTGTCGTGCCATTTTGTTGATTCTGGAAATCTAAACTTCTGTTGTTTCATTCTCTCTCAGATGGTGAGAACTCGCGCTACCGATCAGGGTGATCAGCCACCAGCTAGAAAAGCGAGAGGTCGAAGCCGCAGTCGAGGCCGTGGTAGAGGTAGGGGGCCAGCCCGTGCAGCAGCCATGTCAGTACCAGTTGATCCCTCTACTATTCAAGATCAGGTTTCCGCCGCCTATGCTCCAGCGGGACATGCTCAGGCACCGACAATGCCTGAGTATGAGTATGAAGAGTTCGGGCATATGAGGAGGCAATGTCCTAATCTTCTTGGAGGTCCATCTCAGCTGAGGAGCTAGCCTTCGACTTCAGTTCCAGTTACTTCACCACCCACCCAGGCAGCTAGGGGTGGTAGTCAGTCAGCTAAAGGCCACCCTATAGGGGAGGTCGATCAGGTGGAGGTCAGGCCCGTATGTATGCGTTTCCAGCCAGGCCAGATGCTATGGCCTCCGATGCAGTGATCGCAGGTATTGTCTTAGTCTATCACCGAGATGCTTTGGCTTTATTTGACCCTAGTTTTACATATTCTTATGTCTCGTCATATTTTGCCCATTTCCTGGATATGCCCCGTGAGTCCTTAGTTACGTCTGTTCATGTGTCGACTCTGGTGGGCGATATTATTGTTGTGGACCGTGTGTATCAGTCGTGTGTGGTATCTATTGGGGGTCTGGAGACCCGAGTAGACCTACTATTACTCATTATGGTCGATTTTGATGTGATATTGCGCATGGACTGGTTATCTCCGTGTTATGTTATTCTTGATTGTCACGCTAAGACCGTGCCCTTAGCTATGCCAGGACGTCTGAGGGTTGAGTGGAGAGGTTCTTCTGAGTATGCCTAGCAGGGTGATTTTTTACCTGAAGGCCCAGCGCATGGTGGAGAAAGAATGTTTATCGTATCTGGATTTTGTGAAGGATGTCAATGGTGAGACTCCCGCTATTGATTCAGTTCTTGTAGTCCGTGATTTTCCGGACATGTTTCCTGCAGACCTGCCATGCATGCCACCTGACAGGGACATTGATTTTGGTATTGACCTGGTGCCAGGCACTCAGCCTATTTCTATTCCACCTTATCGTATGGCACCAGTGGAGCTGAAGGAATTAAAGGAGCAGCTTCAGGAACTCCTAGATAAGGGGTTCATTCGGCATAGCGTGTCACTTTGGGGTGCACCGGTGTTGCTTGTGAAGAAGAAGGATGGTTCTATGCGCATGTTTATTGATTATCGGTAGCTGAACATGGTTACGGTGAAGAACTGGTATCCCTTGCCTCGTATTGATGATTTGTTTGATCAGTTGTAGGGTGCAAGGGTATTTTCAAAGATTGACTGTCATTCCGGCTATCATCAGTTGAAGATTCGGGGGCCAGACATTCCAAAGACTGCTTTCAGGACTAGATATGGTCATTATGAGTTTCTGGTCATATCATTCGAGATGACCAATGCCCCATCATCCTTTATGCACTTGATGCGCAACGTATTCCGGCCTTATCTGGATTCTTTCGTCATCGTGTTTATTGATGATATCTTGGTGTATTCCCAATCTCGGGAGGATCGTGAGTAGCATTTGAGATTTTTTCTTTAGACCTTAAGGGAGAAGAGATTATATGCAAAATTTTTGAAGTGAGAGTTCTGGCTTGATTCAGTAGCGTTCTTGCGGCACGTGGTGTCCAGTGAGGGTATTCAGATTGATCCGAAGAAGATAGAGGCGGTGCAGAGCTGGCCTAAACCGTCATCAGATACCGAGATTCATAATTTCCTTGGTTTGGCAAGGTATTATCGCCGTTTCGTAGAGGAATTTTCATCTATTGTAGCACCTATGACCAGACTGACCTAGAAGGGTGCTCAGTTCAGGTGGACTGAGGAGTGTGAGGAGAGCTTTCATAAGCTCAACTCAGCTTTGACTACAGCTCCGGTATTGGTTTTGCCTACTGGTTCAGGTTCCTATACAGTTTACTGTGATGCCTCGAGAGTTGGCCTTGGAGCGGTTTTGATACAGGACGGTAGGGTGATTGTCTACGCGTCCAGACAGTTGAAGGTGCATGAGAAGAATTATCTAGTGCACGATCTTGAGCTAGCAGCTATTATCCACACCTTGAAGATTTGGCCCCATTATATATATAGAGTGCATTGTGAGATTTTCACTGATCACCGTAGCTTGCAGCATCTGCTTAAGCAGAAGGATCTTAATTTGCGTCACTATTCTATATCATCCGGGGAAGGCCAATGTAGTGGCCGATGCCCTGAGTCGCAGAGTAGAGAGTTTGGGGAGTCTAGCCTACCTTCCAGTAGCAGAGCGACCATTAGCACTTGATGTTCAGGCTTTAGCGGGTCAGTTGGTGAGATTGGATCTATCAGAGACCCTGCGGGTATTGGATTGTATAGCCTCCAGGTCTTCTCTTTATGATCATATTAGAGCACGCCAGTATAATGATCCACACTTGTTCGTTCTCCAGGACAGGGTCCGTCGCGGTGATGCCAGGGATGTGGTTATTCATGATGATGGGGTCATGAGGATGCAGGGCCAGATTTGCGTGCCCAATGTGGATGGACTTCGAGATTTGATTGTAGCTGAGGCCTATAGTTCGCGGTATTCCATCCATCCGGGTGCCGCAAAGATGTACCAGGTCTAAGTCAGCATTATTGGTGGAGGCGGATGAAGAGGGATATTGTTGATTTTGTGGCTCGGTGTCTCAACTGTCAGCAGTCAAGTATGAGCACCAGAGACCAGGTGGGTTGCTTCAGAGATTAGATATTCCGGAGTGGAAGTGGGAGCGGATCACCATGGACTTCGTAGTTGGGCTTCCACGGACTTCGAGGATGTTTGATGCTATATGGGTTATTGTGGACCGGCTAACCAAGTCCGCGCACTTCATTCCTGTTGGTACTAATTCTTCGGAGCAATTATCTTAGATTTATATCAGGGAGGTTGTCCGATTGCATGGGGATCCAGTTTCTATAATTTCTAACAGGGGTACTCAATTCACATCTCAGCTTTGGAGGGTCGTGCAGTGGGAGTTAGGTACTCAGGTTGCGTTGAGCACATCGTTTCATCCTCAGACCGGCGGGCAGTCGGAGTGTACTATTCAGATTTTGGAGGATATGTTGCGTGCCCGTGTCATTGATTTTGGGGGTTCATGGGACCAGTTTCTTCCACTCGCGGAGTTTTCATATAATAATAGTTATCATTCGAATATCCAGATGGCTCCGTATGAGGCTTTATATGGTAGGAGGTGCAAATCTCCGGTTGGTTGGTTTGAGCCGGGCGAGGCTAGGCTATTGGGCACAGACTTGATGGCACCTTCTCGCTACGACTAGGTAAGCCTAACAATTTTGAAATAACAAAAATAAAAGCAGTATTTAACAACCAAACTTCAACAGATAACTATATCGTGATAAAATGCCGCTCGGCATGTACAAGTAAACCAACACTCGAGCATAAATAATATTCTCAAAACCCGACAGTCACGAGTCACAAGCTCTAAGAATTTGTCTAATTGTTTCTATACATCACTTTGTAAAAGAAATAAAGGAGGAAACAACATAAGGGATAGAGGGAGACTCTGAGGTCTACAAACGCTGAAAGATATACTTTGAAGTCTCCGGAGCAACAGCAAGTACGCAACTAATAGAGGTGCTGGTAGGAGGTACCTGGATCTCGAGACAAGCTCAATCAATCAATAAGAATGTCTTTTCCTCGATTTTCCGACTCTGAATGACGCAAATCTAGCCAAAAATAATTACATACTATAAATACAATTATAATAAACTAATCTAATTAATCAAATAAAAACTTTTACAAGAATTTCGAAAACCGCCCCAACAAGTCGACCCAGGCCCACGTCTCGAAATCGGGTAAAAATCACAAAAAACGAACACCCATTCAACCACGAGTTCACTCATACCAAAATTACTCAAATCTGATTCCAAAATCTCAATCAAAATCCAAAAATTTAGTTGAAGAACTTTCCCACTTATTCCCTAGTTTTCTCAACCCAAAACCTTAATTAAAAGATGAAATTAACGATAGATTAGTGGATTATAGCCATAAACGAGTTAAGAATCATTTCCCAATAGTTTCCTTTGAAAATCCCTCAAATTATCGCCTAAATCTTAGTTCCCAAAGTCCCAAAGTGAAAATGAGATCTAACCCTCGTAATTCCCCTTTTTCTGCCCAGTGATCTTGCTTCTGCGAGGGATCCATCGCATCTGTGGTCCTGAACCTACGGAAAAACCATCGCAGGTGCGGACATCACTTAAGTCCACAAAAGTCACTTCTGCGATCAAGGGACGCACATGCGCGCCCGCTTCTGAGCTCCATCCTCCGCTTCTGCGAGTTCGCTTCTACAGAACTCTAACCACACTGGTCCTAGCTGGGCAAGCCCAGATTCACTTATGTGGCCCAAAAGTGCGCATGTGCGATTACACTAGGTGCAACAAACTTTAGTCAATCCAACACAACTCCAACTGATCCGTTAACCATCCGAAATCAACCCGAGGCCCCCGGGACCTCAACCAAGTATACCAACAAGTCCTAAAACATCATACGAAGTTAGTCGAGCCTACAAATAATGTCAAACAATGCTAAAGATACGAATCGCACCCCAATTCAATCTTAATGAACTTTGAAACTTCAAATTTCTACAACCGATGCCGAAACCTATCAAAACACGTACGATTGACCTCAAATTTTGCACACAAGTCATAATTTACATTACAGACCTACTCCAACGTCCGAAATCAGAAACCGACCACGATATAAAAATTCCACTCCCGGTCAAACTTCCCCAAAAACTTCAACAGCTATTTCAAGCCTAATTGAGCTACAGACTCCATTACAGAGTCGTCTTCACACAATTCCAACTACGATAAAAATCCTAGAACTTAAGCTTTCATTTTAGGGACTCAGTGTCCAAAAATCACTCCAAAACCTAAAACAAAACCTCCCAACAAGTCACATAAGCATAGAATTATATGGGTAAAGCAGTAAATAGGGGATCGAGGCTAATACTCTCAAAACGGCCGGCCTGGTCTTTACGAAAACCAACAATCTGTCAAATAATAAAACTCTTGCCCAAATCCCACACTAAGATCATGGAGCATCTAACAAAGTAATATGATTTTTACTGATGGGTATGCATACTCCAAAGAAAAAAGAAATAACTAACACGAACTAGACTAAGCTGAAATGAAAGCTTCCACGAACAATGTGGTGGCTCCGCTCAGCAATAAGATACAATCGAACAGACTTGTTAGCCACTAGCTCTATCTCCCACAATGGTATATGCATAGAGATGTAGGTAAGGAGTGAGTTATACATAAATATAACCCAGTAAGATCCTCGATCTTCCACTTTAAATACCTTTGGAACAAGTGTTAGAAAATACAAACACACCACAACAAGAGCAATATACTAAACACGATAATTATAACATAACATAATATATGTATTAACAGAGTTAACAACAATTAATTAACAAGAATATAAATATCCCAACCCACTACACACTATGGAATTGTCATAACTTCAGTGAAAGAAGTTAACCAATACCTATATAAGACGCAACGGCACAACAATGCCTCAAATATATAACGGAGCATACACAATGCTCACTGAAGCATACTCAATGCCCCGAATATATCAAGAAGCGTAAATAATGCTCGGGTGATGTACAAAGGCATACACAATGCTCCTATATCATGGCTCACAGCCGTATCAAACTCAACATCGTGACTCACAACCGTATCAAACTCAACACAATGGCTCACAGTTGTATCAAAGTATAAAACTCAATATCATGGCTCACAACCGTATTAAAGTATCAAACTAACATCATGCCTCACATCCGTATCAAAGTATCAAACTCAACATCATGGCTCACAGCCGTATTAAAGTATCAAACTCAACAACATGGCTCATAGCCGTATTAAAGTATCAAACTCAACAACATGGCTCATAGCCGTATTAAAGTATCAAACTCAATACCATGGCTCATAGATGTATCAAAGTATAAAACTCATTATCATAGCTCACGGTCGTATTAAAGTATGAAACTCAACACCATCACGCCATCAAACAACTTATAATTTTTTGTTTTTTGTTTTTTTAACATATTTTTCATAAAATAATATATTTGCGGGTAGTATAAGACCACTGATTCTGCCAAGCGCACGCTTATCCCAACACATGGACCAGGCAGAGAAAATAAATTTTCAAAACGGGTTTTAGAAAAGCAAGCATCAAAGCTTAAAGTCTCACTTACCTCGTTAACAAGAAGTCTTTTAACCTTGCAACGTCCAAAATACCAAGAAAACGGTCTCCAATGGTCTTAATTTATGCAAAATATTTATTTTTAATATCAATTATACTAGTGTAGGTTATTTTATTATCTTTGAATTGTCAAACAAAAGTTTACTAAAAAGTCAACTCCTCGTCAAGATGGTCAAATTCCTAAACCATTCATCTTTTCAAGTTATTCATAAGTCGTATAGTCCAAATCTATTATCAAGTTTCAATTTTGATGCTAAATAATGGGTTAAATCTCAATTATCTCCAATGAGAACTTAGGACTAAATATCAATATTGTATACCTTAAATAAAGAGTAAATGTGAAAACAAATCTCAATATCACTGTCCAGCTCAATATTCAGTATGTATGCCTTATATATCAAAATCAGTGATCCAATAATCGATATCGAAAGATTTTTCTTAATTCAATGAAAAAACCTTACTGTTTACGAAGTGCTGATGCCAGAAATTGCAAATAGACAAAAACCCCTTTACAGTTTCCTCTACGCTGGTAATCAAAAGCAGACTCGCATTTGCTTACTCAAAATAATCCTCCAACTTTGATGTCTATGGATTAAAACAAATCTCAATATCACTATCCAGCTCAATATTCAGTATGTATGCCTTATATATCAAAATCAGTGATCCAATAATCGATATCGAAAGATTTTTCTTAATTCAATGAAAATACCTTACTGTTTACGAAATGCTGATGCCAGAAATTGCAAATAGACAAAAACCCCTTTACAGTTTCCTCTACGCTAGTAATCAAAAGCAGACTCGCATTTGCTTACTCAAAATAATCCTCCAACTTTGATGTCTATGGATTAAAACAAATCTCAATATTACTCTCCAGCTCAATATTCAGTATGTATGCCTTATATATCAAAATCAATGATCCAATAATTGATATCGAAAGATTTTTCTTAATTCAATGAAAATACCTTATTGTTTAGGAAGTGCTGATGCCAGAAATTACAAATAGACAAAAACTCCTTTATAGTTTCCTCTAGCTGGTAATCAAAAGCAGACTCGCATTTGCTTACTCAAAATAATCCTCCAACTTTGATGTCTATGGATTAAAACAAATCTCAATATTACTATCCAGCTCAATATTCAGTATGTATACCTTATATATCAAAATCAATGATCCAATAATCGATATCGAAAGATTTTTCTTAATTCAATAAAAATACCTTACTGTTTACGAAGTGCTGATGCCAGAAATTGCAAATAGACAAAAACTCCTTTACAGTTTCCTCTACGCTGGTAATCAAAAGCAGACTCGCATTTGCTTACTCAACATAATCCTCCAACTTTGATGTCTAAGGATTAAATTTAAAAAATAAACTACTTTCTGTGTTCCAAAACCACGGACTTTACTCTTAATTTCAAAGCTATTATTAGTTTTATGTTTCTCTTCCAAAGGTCAAGCCCTATTATAGATATTCTCACCTCCAAACGCATCTACCACGTTGAAGTACCACAAAATGTGGCTGGGTCCCACATAATATCTCATAAAAGAAATTTCACTCCAATAATTTTACCCCACTAACCTGTTGTATATTTATCAACCTCATACAAATATTCATGTAAAGAAAATCTACCTAAGAGTAATTATATTCAAATTTGC